>CM067369.1:225796692-225863230 GCA_034401795.1 Chaetoderma sp. LZ-2023a
GCATGACACGTGTGTTGACCACATGGTATCATCCCAACTATTCGTGTTACCGGTATGTCTGTCCATACTAATTTAGAGCAATGGATAAGATGTTAATAATTCAACAGTCACACATTTAATAAGTACTATACAAACAATATCACTCGTTTGCCAGTAAATGAGCACAATAATACACAACATAGAGCCATCCGATGTCCTTTCCGGTGGTTCAGCCAGAGGTACCACACAGATCCTTAAATCCGCAGAGGTATCCCTGTTAAGAGAGCATAGCAACGAAATCACTAGATAGTTTAATGTAAACTAGTATACCCCTAGCACACACACACACACACACACACACACACACACACACACACACACACACACACACAAAGACACACACGCACGCCCCGCACGCACGCACGCCCGCACGCACGCACGCACGCACGCACGCACGCACGCACGCACGCACGCACGCACGCACGCACGCACGCACGCACGCACGCACGCACACACACACACACAGAATAGTGTTGTTGCGAGAGGTAAGTGCCTCGTGCGGGCCTCCATCACTGGAAAATGGAGTTGGCAAAAAGGGCCACTCTTTTGTTCAAACAGAAAATGCTAAGTGCTGAAAATCCTAGTGAAGCTATAATTAATGTGATGCACACTGGTTTACGTGAAAATGGAACGAACGATTTCCGAAGAATTCCCAGGTCACCACCTTGTAGTTCTAAAGTTACTGCAGTGTTAGTTGCCGCTTTATTTAGGCAGGCCTTCTGCTACATCCTAACCTACCAATTGGTTGTTAGTAACGAAAACAAGCCTTGGCTGCAAGTGGCAGGGATAACTACCTAACTTTAGAAACATTTATCCATCGGGCGCAGATGCTCGGCCCCCCGTAAGTTGCCCTGCCTAGCATCTACCTCCAAAGGATAGCTTGCATACATGTTATGGAGCAAGGCTCCCAAATTAAATAACGATCCAGTTACCCGGCCACGCAACCACATATAACATTACCAGGACAAGTTTCACAGTTCACATAAGCAATATTAGAAAGTGCCATGTCATTTATGGTAGGGGTGGAGAGATGGATATCCATGGCTAGCGTCCTTCCTGTGAGGGTATGATGGGTTCTAAGACCTCACGCAGACACTACAACGAATTAGATAGAGAGCGGCATCTCGTCCGTCACCGCATGCTACAGAGTTAACATTTGACCTGTCATTAAGGTTACTTTTCACGATGCCCAGAGATGCACTGCAGGTCAGTATTACAACATTTTAATTAACAATTAAAGCAGTGCTTCCTACTTTGGCGGGGGGGGGGGGGGGGTATCTACCTAACTAATATCCAAAGATACAGGGGATGTGTATGTAGATCGGCACTTTATCTGATCCTGATAACGTGTCGATGGGAATCCAAACAATTAATAAGCCTTGCGGCTGGTGGATCGTGTGGAAATAGACAATAACTCAATATATATACGAGGCCCTATAGGTAACTGGCCAATTTTACACAACCTTGCCAGTGCGTGGGGCTGCATTACCACAACAACCGGAAAAGAGGCATACACTATGCGTCTCTAATAGAGAAATTGTCACTAACCACTTTAAAACCTATCTTATCGAGCTAAATAGCCAGGTTTAGTCGGTAGCGTGTCAGGCTCAAGCAATTAGAGCATGATCAGTGACTTCAGTGTACAATTGATGCTGGTGGGGATATAGTTATGCAGATACATATGTTGCTGTATAGTATTTCCTAGCATACTGCAGTGTAGAGATTTTATAAATAAACAAAACATATTAACTAGATGGCTATCTGCCGTATAAACCAACTAACGAATGCACATGATGAATACGGTTCAAATAAATATATGATTATAATGAGTATCACAGGTCATTGGACCTAAAGGTGCTGTTAGCTGAAAGCACCTACAGTAAACAAGGACAATATTCACAGTAAAACAGAAGTGATAAGAATGCAGTCCTAGGACCCGTATGGTACCTATTAGGCATCAGTACCCATATACGGAAATAATTAAATGTTCAATAGTATAGCTACTTGAGTACCTATTGGTCATTGCTACGAGAAAGGTTCACGCATTACTGAAATTGAGACGCTAATATGTAGATAGCGTGAGATGGCACGATCTTTGGTGCAAGAAGGATTTCCGCAGGCAGTTTTCCGCAAGCAGGTTTCTGCAGGCTGGTCTCCGCAATCAGGCTTCCACAGGCAGGTTGGATATGACACATTCTCAGGACAGGGTAATGGAACAGTTCAGGAGATATCCACGAGATAGTCATTTCACTAATACAGAACCTAAACCGCTTGTTGTGAAGTTTCCGTCCAACGACGGTAATATGAAAGTTGAGAGTAACCCATTAACAGAGAGGGCTACTTATATAATAATTATGCACGTACAATAACTGGCACATGGTGCGGAGTACCTTGCATAGCTCTTGCGGCGTACCGAGCAAAGTCCACCCAGACTGTGGTCGAATATTTAATTAAGCACCCACGACATGCGGTGCGGAGGTTCGAGTCCACTTTTCAGCATGGTTGGCAGATCCGGCGGGTCATCCACCAAGGATCATCATCAGCTCTACATTCCGTAGAATCACATCTTGGGCCCGCACGCGGAAAGGCTCCCTTATAAAAAGTCTGGATGCGGGAGGTATAACTTTATTTATTTTGCTCCTGGATGGCCTTCCGGAGGCATCCAAAATTGTTGTATCGCGGTGCTGCCAAGATCTGCTTACCGGCGCGGGTGAACTGAAATCCAAATGGCACTGCAGTGATGAAGGAACCATCGTAGGTTAACAGTTGCACGCATCTAGTCCACACAGGTCCAGCAGTCCTCCTGACGGGTCGGCTTCCACGCCGATGATGCTCCTGATTCTCGATTTTTCACCCCTTTTATACTACTCGTGACGTCAGAGGTAAGTGCCTCAGCCAATCAACGGCCGAACAGTAGCCAATCAGCGTGCAGCTAGAAGTGGTGATGTGGCTATCACGTGCACAGCACATTCTCGATCTATTTACGCATACACGCGATTACGATGTCAAGAGAAATATTTTGAAAATAATTTAACGACAGTTTCGTGGATAACTCAGCCATTTCTGGGCCGATTTTAAAATAGTGAAAAGTTCCGTAATCCTCGTTTTATTCCTGTCCAGATCAATACCAAGAATACCGAGGAGGATCTAGGTTAAGATATTTACTAGTACCGACTCGTTACACTATAAGCGCGCGCTAGCTTCCAATTCCGAGACGTACTGCCAGGGATGTTCAGCTCTCCACGTGTGACGTTTAACTTGCATAATTGAATACATACTTCAGTGTCCTTTCAGCCGATAATGTGATATCAGAGCAGCCATTTTAGACTTATTATTTTCAATTAACCGTTCTCGATCAAGAGTACCTATAGGTCTACCTTTTGTGGACAACTCTCTTTCTTTAACTCTCTTGTGTCAACAGCGCATTAAAGCGCTCAAAATACTATTTATTTCAATTAAACATTTAATTGCCAATACTATTCAAGGAAATTTTGGTTTTTTGCGGCCAAGGGAGTGTTTTTGTAGATTTATAACGAAAATTAATAAAAAAAAGATTTCTCTTGTCCTTCAAATGGGCATTCATCAAAACTGTAATGGTCAGGAAAATTCTAATTTCTGCTTAGCCAGTGTCCAATTTCAGACCAAGAAGAATATTTTTGAAAATCTATCACTGAAATGACTGGTTCGGTTACCGAGCCAGTCATTCTAGTGGTAAATTTTCAAAATGCACTTCGCTTAGCCTACAAATGGACATTTCTCTAGATCACTGCGGAGGTCGTTTGGACCAACTTGACCATTAACGGGTTATGTTAATACAAGAGGGGTTAACGTCTTAACTGCATCTTGTGTCAACCCAGACATATAATCGTCAAGTGCGCCATCTGCGAGGGTCTTGAGGAATCTCCATTTTGCAGCACGGGAGATTATTTTTGAAAATCTGCCACTGGAATGACTGGCTCGGCAACCGTGCTAAATTCCCAAAGAATAGTATTCCCTTAGCCTGCAAATAGACACCGAGTAAAGTTTTGGATTTTCTTCTAAAACAGTCGTCTTGAGAAACATTCACATGGACATTCACTGACGAAATTTTTTTAATTTCTTGACAAACTTGATCATTGAGGGATTCACAGATATAAATGGTATTAAGAGAGTTTTGAGGCGCTGTTAACACAAGATGAGTTAATGGAGGAATCCAGTGTGTCTCTCATCAATAATATGACGTCATAATCATGTACAATGACGTCATAATCAATTACGATATGAATGACGTAAATAAGTTCGTCACTAACGCTTAATTGATTGCGTTGCTTTACCAATTGTATGTCTTTACTATATAATACACATTCTGTTGAATATTTTGAAACTAATTTGACTGAGCCTAGAGATTGGCGGGGCATAGCTAAAACTGGATGCCTCTATTAAATAACCAGCATCTTGTGGCCCAGACATATGCACTTCCTTTCGCCAATAACTCGGATTAAGCAACTAGCTTGTATAAAATCGCCATTGTTGACCCTCACTTTCTCTAGTGGGTGGGGTGGGGAGGGGGATTTAGGCGGTTGCTCTCGTTGCAAATCTGGTTGAGTAACGCCAAAACGCAAAGCTACTTACTCACGTTCCTAGTCAAGTCAACCCTTGTTGATAGGAGGGTAGCATTACTTGACCCGAGTAGCTACACATCTCACCACATAAACTCTGTATAGCACTTGATGTTAGGTCGAGGCTAGACAAAGTCTGTTCTGGCCATGGAGCGGCGACCCTATGAAAGATATTTGAGTAGACACGCAAACTATCCAAATATATGTCACTAGTCCTCGTCAGTAACGGTAGTATAGTCAGCCACATACTACACAACTGCGGATTCCTGTGCGGATCTTAGTCTGTGGTTAATTAAGGGGAGGGGCAAATGGTGGTGGGTCTTGTAGGGGATGTCCAACTCACATTGTTGGGCGTCTTGACCCGATGAGATTTTGAAATTTAGATGCTCTGAGAAGCAATTTCCTGAATTCTGAGCGACAGATAACACCATGACTTTCTAATTTTGCCTATTATTAAAAAATTATAAACTAAGAATGCTTTAGGTGGGTGGGTGGCGATGGGAGCGATAGGCCCAATCGTTTCCTGTGGATCCGACAATGTACGGATTTCGGTTAACCTCGGCCTAACAGTCAATCGACTGCCATTTACAGGTTATTTTGCTTTATAAAGCTTTATCCTCAAATGTTGCTATTTAGTCTTTAAGACGTACTTGACGGCCTTAAGATGAAGCACATTTATCTGCTGCTTTAAGCGTGATGGTAATCAATGCAGTAAAGCTAGATATGGCCCAGACCGCATCTTCAGTGACACATGACATGCTACAAGACCCTCGGAGAACAGCTAGCAACCATCGGACATCCAACTTAATCAAAATGAGGCTTTACCTGGTGCTGAAATGTATTGAAACATCTGGTCACGAATGCAGTAAATGTTGTCAGGAATTTCAACACGTATTGAGGCTACACTGCACACCAACTCGTCCCATGCATATGTCCGAACAACAGACATGCAATGTAGGCCTACAGCTCTTTAAAGAAAGGCAGAAGAGATAGGAGAATGTCTTAAAAACTAATTCACTGATCCATACGATGACCCATGGTTTGGCGATCCTATGCCCACTACGAACAGCATCCAAACCAAATGAGGTTGAAAAGGCACTCAAGATCCAGAGAAAGCGACGTGCTTATGGACAGTTTACGGTAAGCTGCTAAATATTTTGAAACTAATTTAACTGGGTGCGGAAGCAACAGCGCCCAGTCAAATTAGTTTCAAAATATTCAACATAATGTTTATTGAGACATACACTTCGTACAATGTGTCGGACTATTAGGCGTTAAATAGGGATTATATCGAATCATTCATAACGTCGTGATTTTGACGTCATCATACACGTCACGCAGTTGATTATGACGTCATATGATAGATGGATAAACTTGGAAACGTCCATTATTCACACAGCCGAAGTCTGGTGTGAGTATTGCGGGCGGTGTCTTCTGTCTGTCTGTCTATCCGTCCGTCCGTCCGTCTGTCTGTCCATCTAGGCGTCCGTCTATCCGCCCGTCTCCGGAGTAAAAGAAGAAAAGAAAAGCCATTGAATTTGGCACATACAATCATATTGTGGTTTTCTCGAGGGAGTTTGAGATTCAGGTCAGACGGCCAAATATCTAGGTCAGCGGGTCACTAGTTGAAATGCATATTTTAAAACCATAACTCTGGAATGCAAGACGGTAGAATGACCATAATTGGCAGATCTATTAAAAGCGTGGTGAGCTCGACGTAATTAAGCTTTGTGTGGGTTTCACCCACAGGCTTCATATCCAGTTCAGGCAAGCACATGGATACCAGGACAACCTAATCTACCACTCGATCCAAAAATAACACAACTGAGCTGCGATTGGTTCAGCCTCAGCAACCAGAACCGGATCTGTTCTCGAATAACGCGAACAGGAGGCAATGCCCATTCAAGTTGGAGAATGATGAGCCAAGCCGGGTTGCTCACTCACTCCATTCGCTAAACAGCTGCCTTCCTTATCAGAATGTGAGGCTCCAACCTGTTAGGTTTATACTGAACAGTTAATTTACCTTTCCAATTTATCCATCCATCATATGACGTCATAATTACCTACGTGACGTGTAGGGTGACGACATAATCATTACGTCATGACTGACTCCATATATAGTCCGTCTTTAATGCTTACTAGTCCGACACGTTGTACGAATTGTATGTCTTTACCATTTAATAAACATTCTGTTGAAGCAACATCGTCCAGTCAAATTAGTTTCAAAATATTTAACAGCTTACCTGTATAGTTTTCTTAAAATGTATAGTCACCGAGTTCAGGGATCGATCGATCCCAACACGAGCAAGGCGTGAGTGGAGCTTAGCTAGTGATGGGCGGGGCATAGCTAAAACTGGAAAGGTCCATTACATTCCAAAGGGGATACGCAGGTCGTAGATGTGTCATCACTAGTGTCAGTTCATCCACGCGGGTTGAATATAATTAGAACACTATGTCTGGCATCAAGGGTACCGCATTCACCATATCGACCTTTACTAATACCTGAAAGAAAACAAATTTATGAGAAAGTATAGCTCCTTTTCAGAGGTCATTTGCCTCAACATAGGCAGAGAATGGTCGCATATTTGTTCTATCATTATTGGGAAAACATAGGGCCTATACTGAACCGTCACACGTGGAACATCCCATAAAAAGAGGAATTCACCTGTCCAGTTTCATTAAATTATTATAAAGCAATTCTGTATTATGTGCTGTTTACGAGAACATTGCAAAAATTGTGAGTTATTAAAAAAGCCATTTTCACTCAAAATCTATATAGGCGAATCTTTCAAAAGGCACATCGAAGCATCAAAAAGAAGTCCCCCGCAAAGTTTCATTAAATTATTTTAAGCGATTCTGCATGAGAGGTTCTTTAAGAGAACTGACCAAAATCGTCAGCGTATTGCATTAAAAATCCAATTCTCACCCAAAATCTTAGACCTATAAATGCGAATCCTTCAAAATGCACATCAACCCAGCATACATGAGGCATATACCAAGTTTCATTAAAATATTTTAAGTGGTTCTGTATGATATGTTTACGAGATATTGTGGACGGACAGACGTACGCGGCTAACCCTTCCAGCATCTAGGAATCAAATGTGCCATGTACAGCGTGAAACAAACATCTGATTCGTCAGACCTGATTAACATACAGTAACTGTATCGCCGGACACCCCAGGAAACATATAATAACTCTGTATAGTTTGGCATCCCAGTAAAGATAGAAGAGAACTATTTAACATTTTGAGATTTGTTACTGCTCTGAGTTCATCTCAATGATACTGTGATTAGCATTATTGCACCAAGTCCCCCAAGCGGAGTTAAGATCCGGAATAACGTACTGTTAGCGTTGTCCTCCGCAGCTCCCAGCTCCGATGTGTTTCATGTATGGAAAGAAGAGTTCCACTGTCCCCTCAACTAATCACCGGAAAGGAAAAGAAGGCTGCATGGTGTCGCTGGAAGCGTATGTTGCGTCAAAAAACACCGTGACCATCTCAGACATTGCACCGGCTGCGCGACTAAACCCCCAATGTCTGTAGCATTTGGTGAGATGAGAGACATCGGCGAGCCTACAATGCCTCACTTTCTAGACACGTGAGTAGTATAGGGTGGGGCTGTGCGTCATTGTTCTTTTCGTTGGAATGTGGTTTTAACCAATCAAAACGCTCCATTTCAGTCGCTATTGTTTGGAGAACAATGACGCATAGAACGCCACGTTTTTCTCGATAACAATGACGCACAGCCACACACGTTTTTTTTGGATTTGCAACACTCTGGAATGTTCTATTATTTTGAATTAGTTAACCCTTAAAAGTTTAAAAGTTGTGTATTTTACGTTTAAATTTAGTGGCTGCACTCCCCCCACCGTGGTTATCTACCGTTGTAAAAATAATAAGAGAGCAATGTAAAAAAATAGAGTTTAAGAGGTGGTCTGATAATGTAAGTCATAGGAGGAGGAGGAGGGAGTATGAGGCTGAGGAGGGGTGAGGAATTACGGACCGATATTGATGTTTGAAAATAATTTGACTGTTTCGTCGGTAACGTTTTTAGTAAACTATTTTTGCTTTTAACCGTCATTACGCGCAAATTGTTTTTAAATACTTAATATTGCATTTGCAATAACGTCAGTCGTTTTAGATTTTGGGAACAGTGTCGAAGTGCATGATATCGGTGTTATTTTGAAAATGTTAACCCTTAAAATTAAAAAGTTGTGTATTTTACGTTTTAACGTAGCGGCGGCACGCCCCCCTCTGGGGTTATCTACGATGGTAGATAATGAAAAATAATAAGAGAGTAATGTAAAATAAGAGAGTTTAAGAGGTGGTCTGATAATGGAGGTCGTAGGAGGTTGAGGATGTATGAGGAATTACGGTATTGATGTTTGAAAATAATTTGACTGTTTCGTCGCTAACGTCATTAGTAAACTGTAGAATATTTAGAGACTGCCTGTAAGCTGTTACTGTCTTAGCAACAGCTACCAGACAGATTAGTAACAAAATAGATTTTAAGAGGTGGTCTGATAGTAAACTGTAGAATATTTCGAGACTGCCTGTAAGCCGTTACTGTCTTAGCAACAGCTACCAGACAGATTAGTAACAAAATAGATTTTAAGAGGTGGTCTGATAACAGAGGACGTCGGAGGAGGAGGTTGAGGATGTATGAGGAATTACGGTATTGATGTTGAAAATAATTTGACTGTTTCGTCGCTAACGTTATTAGTAAACTGTAGAATATTTAGAGACTGTCTGTAAGCTGTTACTGTCTTAGCAACAGCTACCAGACAGATTAGCAACAAAATATTAAAAAAAATCTTGTATTAATGGTATGTTCGGTTGGAATGGTAACCAAGACTTGGTGGTGATGGATTGGATTGTATCATGGGTTAAAAAAGTTAACCCTTTCACCGATGAATTCACCATATCTCATTTTCATGGATACCATACAGGAAAACTGTTGAATATTTTGAAAATAATTTGACTGTTTCGTCGCTAACGTTATTAGTAAACTGTATAATATTTTGAGACTGCCTGTAAGCTGTTACTATCTTAGCAACAGCTACCAGACAGATTAGCAACAAAATATTAAAAATAATCTTGTATTAATGGTATGTTCGGTTGGAATGGTAACCAAGACTTGGTGGTGATGGATTCTATCATGGGTTAAAAAGAAGTTAACCCTTTCACCGATGAGTTCCCCATATCTCATTTTCATCGATATCATACAGGAAAACTGTTGAATATTTTGAAATTAATTTGACGTCGCTAACGTTATTAGTAAAACTATTTTTTTGTTGAATATTTTGATTGACTTTTAACCGTCAAATTGTTTTTAAAATACTATGCAATAACGTCAATCGTTTTAGATACGATGGTTAAAATGTGGTCATTATATCTCTGAGGGTTCCGTTTATAAAATTGTAAGTAGAGTGTACTTATGCTAAAAAGATTATTTGTTGCATATGATTTAACCATACGTTTTGAATAGCCATGGGATCAAGCTTGAATCGAGATACAAACATACCATGTGTTAATAACGAAAGAATGTTAAAGCACCAAGATCAATCTTTAATCGAGATACAAACATGTCACGTGTTAAGGAATACTATAGGAATGTACCACCCGTCTAGTTCTAAGCACGGGATATTACAATGTCCTCGCCGTGAGTTTGTAAAAAATCGATAATAATGCCTGCACCCGCTCACTGGCTATTGCTGTTTACCGACACTTAAAGATACGACAATTAAGAGCAACATTTTGAGCGTAGTAGCATAATCATAGATGACCATTTACTACAAATATAAATCTATCATTTTGGCTACAGAGCAGTGATACTTTATAACCATGTTTTTTACTATATAATTCAGTCCTGCCCTAAGCGACCACCTCGTGTTACGTCATTACATGGACACTATTAACCCTTTTAACCCTCGAATTTCTTCATATTCATATTTGTGGTACAAGAGAAGACTATTTTTGAAAATTTATCATCGGAATGACTGGCACTGCAGGCTATCCATTTGTCTAGTCATTGCACCAGTAAACAACCCCCACCAACCACCATCATCAACGCCAACACACACCACCACCACCACCACAACCACAACCACCACCACCACCACCACCACCACCACCACCACCACCACCACCACCACCACCACTACGACCTACATCCAACACCATGCATTAACCCCACCACCACCACCCACGCACCCGCCAACCCATAGCAAATTTCTATTTTCTTCATATTCATACTTGTATCCTTAGAGAAGGCTATTTTTGAAAATTAATCATCGGAATGACTGACACTGTAGGCTATCGATTTGTCTAGTCATTGCACCAGTAAACACCCCCACCAACCCCAACACACACATCGCCAACACACACACCACCACCACCACCACCACCACCACCACCACCACCACCACTACGACCTACACCCAACACCATGCATTAACCCCACCACCACCACCCATGCACCCGCCAACCCATAGCAAATTTCTATTTTCTTCATATTCATACTTGTATCCTTAGAGAAGGCTATTTTTGAAAATTAATCATCGGAATGACTGGCACTGTAGGCTATCCATTTGTCTAGTCATTGCGCCAGTAAACACCCCCACCAACCACCATCATCATCACCAACACCCACCACCAACAGCACCACCACCTCCACCACTAGGACCTACACCCAACACCATGCATTAACCCCACCACCCACGCACCCGCCAACCCATAGCGAATTTCTTCATATTCATAGTTGCATCTTTAGAGAAGGCTATTTTTGAAAATTTATCACCGGAATGACTGACTCTGACAGCTATCCATTTGTCTAGACATTGTGGTCACAATGTGTGAGAGCTCTGTGTTTGAAAAAATGGCATATAGGTTGGAGAGGGTATGTCAATGAGGATTTAATAAAGGTCTCGCTCGTATGCACATGTGCTAATATGCGATACTGCTAGTTATACATTGTACCCTTGTGCGTGCATGCATGCCCCGGTGTGCGCCCATGTGCACATGCATGCGCCAGAAGACTATTTTTGAAAAGTTATCATCGGAATGACTGGCTCTGCTGGCTATCCATTTGTCTAGACATTGCGACAGCAAACACCACCCACCACCCACCTATATCCTCCACCCCATCATCATCACCAACACCCACCACCATCACGATGAGCATCAACACCATCACCTTCAACACCACTGCCACTAGCACCACCAACGCCAGTACCGACCACTAGGCACCACCACCACCACCGCATGTTGTGGATTGCAGGCGCATGATGCGGATTTGCGGGCGTATGTTGCAGATTGCGGGTGTATGTTGCAGATTGCCAGCACAATGTCCAGACAATGGTTAGCCAACTATATTATTTTTGTTGTCGGGGCCACAAAGACAAGGTACTCATAATGCATTCATACTGCGTGTACCTGGACAAGGTAATTTTTCCTAGTTTTATTACCTTTAACTGGCTGACTGGCGAGGTGTTTCAGACAAAACAGGGATCTACTTCCTAGCAAAATATATTGGAAACGATTTGAGCAAAAGTTGATGCAGACAGTCAAATTATTTTCAAAATATTCACTAAATATCATGGAAATGATTTGATAGTATGTTGTTGCTAACACCGCAGTCAAATTATTTTCAAAATATTCGTACAACACACATTGCCGACCTTGTAAACAAGTATGTTAGTATACCTCATCCCTCATGCCAGGCAGCACCGCACTAGCATACCTCATCCCCCATCCTCCTCACTCGTTCGACCACCCATACACTCATTCCAGGGATGTTATTTTCGGATTTTTCAAACCTAAATCATGTCGCATTGGTAGTTTAAGCGAATAGTTTTGATACTAATTTGACATAGGAAGCTACAATTCGCACTAGTGTCTTCGTGCGCACAAACTCATAAAAAAGTGCTGTTCAATGCGACAATTTGACATAGTGTAGATATGGGATTGTCTTCTGGGGGGGTCATGACCCCGGGGACATCTTATATTTGCAGTCTAAGACCCCAGTGAATTACTATATTTGAATACCAGGCGAGCTAAGGAACAGATAACACAATGAGCAGGAAAATAATAGCGCGATCTAGTGTGTGCATCAAGTCGATGCAAAACTGACACGAAAATGTAGCTGAAACAATAAGTGAAATTGGAATAGAATAGACTAAGACTTAGTGCAGTGAGCTGATGGAGTCCGTCGGTGGTTGAAAGATGAAAGTTATTGCTGCAGCGGCGGCATGACCGTTTATAGTATTCAGCAGAAGTTACGACCAATAGTTTTCTAAATATTCAAGCAAGAGCATCGGTAGGGTGCTACGGACAGAGTGTACGTAGCACAGACTGAATGACTCATAGAATGACGTAGTAACGTGGCGACGACCAACTTACCATAGGACCGTGATAATGTGACCGAGTTTCTATATTTCTATAGAGTCAAGTTTGTGGGTGGTAATTTTGTCGAAACTGAAATCAAAACTGAATCTAAACCGAGCGCAAAAGGGATACTTGTGCCGGATAATGGTTGGCGCCAGGCTGGGGCGCCAGGCAGGAGTCAACCAAGGGGTTAGATATGACAAACGGATGTAGTTAGTTACATGGTGTCCTGTAGGCTAAGAGAAATGGTAACTTGAGTGCCGGTAACTCTAGCATTCTACAAGTGGTCGATTGTATAGCATTCTACAAGGGCCGACTGTCGCCTACACAAATCGGAAATTACTATCAAAAAGATATGAGTCAAGAGGCGTGCCGGTCCACCAGCAAGCCTTGGTATGAACAAGCATCCATCATTCTAGACAGGTCGTCGTCCGGATGAAGAAGCCATCCGGAATTCTAAAATGGGAGAACGAAAAATAAGATAAGGGGACTTTAACTTTAATTGGGATTCGGAGTCCGAACAACAGTGCGTTGAAGTAAACCTAGCCTCGAATCCATATAGTTCTGTGTAACTGATTTTTGTTGAAATTCAAATAAGTTCTTGATGAATGGTTTTAAGTAGCCAAGAACAGTATTCGGAGAAATTGTTTAGCTAGTCGCGAAACGTAACATTATTTAAGTAAAGAACCAGTAATCGTATTTCTAATTAACTACATAGAAAACTGAATCAAAAAAATAAGTTTGTTTTTATAAATTCTGTTGTGACAGTATAAGTCACTTTCACGTAAAAGTACATAGTTAGAATTAGGAGAATAAAGCTATCACCTTGATACTTTACCTCAAGGCACGAGTTCGTGTTTTAAATAGTGTTTACTCTGGCACCTACGAGAAACCACCGTAGCTTACCGACATCTTCTGTAATCAGATCAGGCCCAGATTACCAAGTACAAATATCGTCATAATCATCTTCTGACGAGGCGAGCTGGTAATCACGCTTCTTCCTCTTTGGAAAGATCGGTTGTCGCAGCAACCGCAACATCATAGTCTTGCCGGAGATAGTAGCGAAAAACAGAATCGAAAGATATAGAATCCGAAATCTTCATTGACGAGCCCCTGCCATGATCCAGAGCAAAACCAAAACGCAGTGAGTACATAGCGTATGGCCCAAGCGAACGAGGGGAGACCAGCTACGCCATTACTGAACGATTTAGCCGACAGAATAAAAGTTTTTCTGGAGGCAGCCCAGAACGGCCAAGGCTAGCTAGGATCAGCATAACATTAGAATACCAATAGGAGCAATGGCGACACCAAGAGGCCCACCGACCGACCCACAACTACCCACCGGGGAATGACAACTACGCCCTGAGACAGTGGCGGCCATGCAAACGATGGGTGTGGCTATGGCGGGGGCCATTGTTGAAAGCAGCAATCGTCTGGAGACCGACCGTGTGTACCGCGAAGAAGTCAGGGACACGGTATCCCGCATCCAACCCTGTGATGGGGTAGTACCGGAGGAGGTAAGGACGTTCTCGGACAAGATGAAACGCGCCTGTGTCGCCAACGAGGGGCGACTGGCCGGGATACCTGCCTATGTGATAGTCAGGGTGGCACGGGGACCGTTAGGCCGAGCCCTGGACGGTTTCTTGGTAGGGAAGACCCGGGAGGACGTTACGTTTGAGGAGTTTAGGGAGTACGTGACCTTGAACTTCGGGTCAGCCAACGAGGGAGAGTGCATTAAATATGACCTTGAGGGGGTTCGGCAGAGGCGCAATGAAACCATTATCACCTTCAACCGAAGGTACAAAGAACTGAGCAGCCGGGCCTACCCACAGGAGAACGACGACAATCGACGTACCGTACTAGGAATCTACCTGAGGGCGTTGGCTGATCATAGCCTAAGTAAACGAATCATCCGGAAGCATGCAACCACCTTGAACCGAGCTATTGAAATAGCTGAAGAAGAGGCAGTGAGTGACGACTTACTGCGAGCGATGAAGATCGATAGTGATCATAATCGAGAGGAAAGAATGGAGGTAGATATGTTAGAGTTGGCAGAGGAACGGGAAATATGGACGGTCGTCAAGACGTTGGAAAGACAGACTGCTCGACAGAGCAAAATGATCGAGCAACTCTGTGGCTTGGTTAGGGACATGCAGCTACAGCGACGGAAGCCGGTGACCGGGGCCGCCCAGCCCACGAAGAAGACAGACCCGCTGGCAAAGCAACGCGCCCCACCCTCGCCCCGACCAGTCAGGACGGGGGGACGAGAGCAGTACATTACCTGCTATAATTGTGGCCGGGTCGGTCATTACAAGAGTGACTGCCATCAAGCGGTACAGCCACGGGAAGACGTCAGCAGCCTGCCCAGCGACCCCGACAACTGCGACGGGCGCTGCCCATAACCTGTTCCCAGTGCGGGAGAGAAGGGCACATGGCCCAGAATTGTTTTGGGGCGTACAGGAGCCGGCAGATGACTTCCGCCGTAACAGTGAAGTGTTTTGGGTGTGGCAAAGATGGCCACTATGTAAGAGACTGCCCACAGCACGGATATCCGCTGCAGAATGGTCCTGCCAGGACCCAACAAAAGGGTCCGAACGACCGCAGGGCGATCAAACGTCCCCGCACCGACGATATGGACATTGACTTAGTCGACCGACGACAGCAGGAAAAGAACATCATGCCGCGTGACTGTTCCAGGAATGTCAGGAAAGACTTGAACAATCGTTTGAAGAAAAATGACGAATATGAGGACAGAGACGGTTTTATCTTGACTGGGGAGGGGACGGATGAAATGGGTCGTTATTCATACGGTGTCGGACACAATTCATCCTCCCGCCGGAACAGCTACGCCGAAGTCGTCAATGGATGAAGGAGCCCGGGAAACGATGACGGACAGAGCCGTTGGTGAGATCACCGACCGAGCGGTTCTTAATCCGTCTAAAAATGGATAAAGACGGTCCATCGGATCAGGGTAAGTACCTGCATGCCTTAGTGGATACTGGTGCTAGCGCATCCTTGATTCGTAAGGATATATGGCGTAGCATGTTGAATGCTAGGCCATTGAAAAGAGCAAGAACGCTCTTAGCTGTAAATGGTTCCCCGATAAAGTTGTTGGGGGAAACACAAGTAAGATTCGAGAACGCCCGACCAATCCCTAGTACGATTGTGGCCAGAATGAGGCATAAATGTTTACTTGGAGCGGATGCTTTGCACCTGGGAAATGCAAAGATTGACTATCAGGCCAAAATAGTAGTATGGTTTGGCCAGGTATATCCCTTTGAATATCCACATAGGGAACAGACGAATTATGTCTATGCTAGTTGTAAAGAAACGACCGGATATAAAGATATCGACCAAGTCATGGTGGACTTTGCCGATATCTTTGATACGGCTCGTCCAACCACGTTAGGATTGGTCCCCAAAGTGAGGTGTACAGTACCAACAGGAGATGCTTATCCTATAAGGCAAAAAGCCTACCGTCTACCGCTGGCCAAGCAGTATATAGTCAAGAATCAAGTGGCTGAAATGCTGGCAGCGGGCGTCATAAGACCATCATCATCGCCATGGGCGTCGCCCATTACGTTGGTCCCTAAAAAGGACGGGGGGACTAGATTTTATGTCGACTACAGAAAGTTGAATTCTGTGTGCAAGAAGGATAGTTATCCACTGCCAAACATAGCCGATATTTTTGATTCAATGTGTGGTGCAACGATATTTTCGACTATGGACTTGAAGTCTGGCTATTGGCAGATACCAATGGAGAGCCAAGACATAGAGAAAACAGCGTTCGTTTGCAGTGAAGGTTTGTTCGATTTTGTTTGGATGCCATTCGGTTTTGCGAACTCAGGTGCCGTATTTCAGAGGGCAATGAACGATATTTTCCAAGAATTCGTGGGAAAATATTGCATGTGTTCGTCGACGATATAGTCGTATATTCGAGAAATCCGGCTGAGCATGCACAGCATTTGCGTAAGGTTATGCGTAGGATTCGAGAATACAATTTACAGGTTAAGAAAAAGAAATGCGAATTTGCCCGTAAGTCTGTGAACTTGTTAGGGTATCACATTTCGGCACTAGGAGTGGCTCCTCAGGTTCAGAAGGTCAAGGTCATAAGAGAAATGTCACCGCCACGCGATGTGAGTGAGGTGAGAAGTTTCCTTGGAGCTAGAGGGTATTACCGCTCTTGTGTGCAAGGCTATGCCGAAATTGCTAAGCCTTTGATAGAATTGACTAAGAAATATAAACGTTTTGAGTGGGGTCAGGAAGAACAGCAAGCGTTTAAGAAATTGCAAAACTTGCTGTGTGGTGAGACGGTTCTCACGTATCCGAATTTGAATACTCTGTATAGATTGTATACTGATGCGTCTAGCTATGCGATAGGTGCGATACTGGTACAGGTAGATGACAAGGGTATTGAGCGGGTGATTCAGTATGTTAGCTCTACTCTTAAAGACAGTCAGTTGAAGTGGCCTGTGATAGAAAAGGAAGCTTATGCGTTAATATACATGCTAAAGAAGCTTAGACCTTATCTATTTGGTGCGCAGTTTACCGTGTATACCGACCACAAACCCCTAAAGAGTTTGTTTGTGGGCGAAGTTAAAAACACGAAGGTGCAGCGCTGGCTGGTACTGATTGCTGAGTACGGATGTAAGATTGAATACATCCAAGGCTTGAAGAATATTCGAGCGGACATGTTGTCCAGGTTACGTCGTCCGGTGGAAGTCGCGACGCTAGATACCGGCGACTTTGTAATACCAGACGTCGACGAGGGAGTGTTACCTCACGTCCCTCTGGAAGCATTCGACATACCATATGACGAATTGTGTGCCGAGCAGACCAAGGAATACCCGGAGTTGTTCAAAAACACCCCGGAGGAGTATATGGTCAAGAATGGCATTTTGTATTCTTTAGTTACGCCTTCAGCATTAGACGCCGAGTACCCCTGAATAGTCTTACCTACCCTGTTCTGTGAGAAAGTGCTCCGGATGGCTCATGAACGAGCTGGTCACCAAGGTCTGCAGAAGACCATCGGTATGGTGAGGGATTCTTTTGTATGGACGTCTTTAAGAAAAGACGTAATTCGTATGCTTGAAACATGTACGAAATGCCAGGTCAACCGACCTGTCACTACCCGACCCAGGTATAGTGAAATGCCCATGGCCAATTATCCGAGTCAGATAATTGGAATGGATTTGATCAGTCCACTATTAGAATCGAATAAGGGTAACGTGTATATCATGACTGTGATTGATCACTGTTCTGCATGGGCAGAAGCATACCCAATCACGGCGAAGACATCTCAAAATGTGGAAGAAAAGTTCTTCAACGAGTATGTCGCGCGTCATGGCGTCCCTGAAATTGTGATAACCGATCAGGGTAAAGAATTTTGTTCTCATTCTCTGGAGGAGCGGTTCAAAGAACACGGTATCGACCACAGGCGGTCTCGCCCATACCATCCGCAGACCAATGGACATACTGAAAGATTCAACCGCACTCTTAAAGAGTTGATCCAGAAAGGGGTGAACAATGCCTTGAGGGTGTGGGAGGACGAGTTGGGTGCGGCTTTGACAGCGTACCGGAGTACTCGTCATTCGATGACCGGGTATACGCCATTTTATTTGACATACGGGCGATGGGCGAGATTGCCGAAAGCCATTCCCATTGATGCGTCGCAGGACCTTGGTGAGAGACTGACGTATCTCAACAACACCTTGCTGCGTGCTCGTGAGGGGACAGCTAGATCTCGGGAGGTTCACAGGGAACAAATTAATAAGCGTGCGAACACTGGTGAATTTAAAGTGAGGGACTCGGTGGTCGTAAAATCTGAGGAGAGGATGAAGTTGACCTCTCGCAGTGACCCCGAGTATGAGATCTTTAAGATCAACGGACCTGTGGCGCACGTCCGCCATCAGAGGTCTGGTAAGGTGCGTGTAATTAATATATGTAAGTTGCGCGTAGTCAACTCAGAAATGTGCTGGGACGCGGTACGACCACGCCCCATTCGTAACCCTACCAGGGGGACGAAGGCTAGCCATCACCCCAGGGCGATGTTGCCGGAGCCAGAACCTATGGTCACTGACGCTGATACGACACCCCAGGCTCGTAAGAAGCGGCCAGCTTCGGATATGGAGCCAGAGGTGCGTACAGGGGGTAAGAGGGTTGACGGAAAAAGGTTCAACCCAGTACGAGTCGCAATCAAAACCATGAGTCACTGAGTGATATCATCGAAACTCCTAGGCCTATGGTGATTGACGCTCCAGAGGCGGCACCAGGGCTGCCCTCTGAGCCAATGGAGACGCTTCCATCGCATCCTTATATGCTGCGCAAGCGCGGGCGTATGCCGGATGACGATTTTGACAGCAAGCAACCCCGGCTGGATATGAAGCGGAAGCACGGGTATAGGCGGGAGAACGAATCCGGTAACAAGCGACTCCGGATTGGCGTAGTAGACTCCACCCTTTACGACGACGTGCTATACGCTGATTTCATCAGTCGTTTAAATGCCGTTATTCGGTGGCACGATCACCAGTAGCGTGTATTGTATCGCTATACTTAACATCGCAAATAGCCAGTACGTAAAGTATCATAACAATTAAGACTAAATTCGTTCGCAAGATACTAAAAGTATTCGTTTGAATTGTGTATAATGGCGTTGTGGTTTAGCAGGATATCGGATATATGTAAGGACTCGAGTATACACCGCCTACCGAACGGCGTCATGATAACTAAGCCGGAGACTGTGTCAGTGATACGGGCCGAATGGACCATGATAGTATCCATCGACCACCCTTACCTACCCGCGGAGTTCCTGGGACGGTTGGCCCAAATGGCCAGTCTCGCCGCTAGCATGGGTACCAAAACATCGTTTTTAAGCGGGAACGATATATACGGATTACAGCATCGAATACGGGGAGTAAGGAAGATGGCAAGCCAAACACAGCAAACCATGAGTAGTCGAAGTGGCACTAGGCAGAAGCGAGGGTTATTTAACTTTGTGGGCGACATCGCATCATCGCTGTTCGGTACCGCTACATCTGGGGATACAAACGCCATACGAGATGTGGTAAAGAGAGCGATGACAAAGGTGAACAAAGTGGTGCATTTTACCAACCAGTTGACGTCGCATGTCAAATTAGCTTTCCGAGATATTGGTATGAACACGGACCGTATTAACGAGTTAGGCGACAACTTGGCCACTGCAATGGGCAACATGAGCTGAGCGCTCAGGCAGCAGGGGATTCGATTGTTGGAACTCTATGCGTTGGTACGGTTAGGACATGTTATAGACTCGGCTGAACATGTGGTCTATGACTACCAAAAAGCAGTCGAACGATTCCATAGGCAAACGGCATCCTTGGAGTTGGGTCGTCTAACAGAGGAACTTTTTAGTCCCGACGATCTGACGTCCGTATCGAAACAGGTTAGTGCGGAATATAGGCTGATAAGACCGTATCAGTGGTATTACAGAAATGTAGTGGTATATCCGTTGTGGCAGGACGAATCAAAGCTCCATTATGTGGCGACGCTACCGTTAATTGACGGATGACAATATATCGAATATGGACTACACTCATGGCCTGAACCATTGGCCAAGACAGGGTATTACATGCAAGTGATGCTGGCCCGTACCAGCATTGGTCTAGATACCAAGACTGGGTGGTACTTTACCACGTCGGGGTGTCATGGTGCCAACCCTAGGGTGTGCCAGGGACAACTATGGGTCGACAAGACCCACGTGCCCTGTATTGTGAGTGTATTGACAAATGCGACTGATAGCAACTGTAATATTCAACTAACGATGTCAAATATAACCACTAGTAAATTATTTACCAATAAAAAAATCGGCGTAGTGTTGCAAACGTTCGGCGAGATGGTGGAAATTCATTGCGACGGACGACTGATGGACCGATGTATGGTGAGTAATGGCATGTATGCATTGATGTCTGGGGAATGCGGGTATAGTGGGAGGGGCTGGCGATTCGAGCCTGTAGCATCTTATAGTCGGACGTACATTCGAATAGGCCTAGCCATTGAAATGTCCCACTTGGATGTGTCCGGCATTCTAAATCAATCCATGATAGTTGACCATTTAAAACTACAACCGTGGAACCATTTACAAAAGTCTAAGTACGTGCCGCTAGCACCGTTATCCATGATCGACTCAGTGATGGTCAATGGCATTGGGGTACATTCTTTCGTATCATATTCAACGGGTTCCTTCGTAGTTGTGTTAGTAGTTGTGCTTATATTATACAAATGTGGCATGTTATCACGCATGTGGAATGTGCTTAAATGCAAGCCACGTGCGGCCCATAAACGCCCGCCACATGCGGCCCATAGTAGTGAACCGCATATCATCACACCAACTATTCAGACCCAGCAGCCCCGGAGAACTGCAGCTCTACCGGAGCCACTGCGGATGGCCACCGGGTCGTCGCCTAATGCTAACACCAGGACTGAGATCGACCCGACGGCTGCCGAATGGATAGAGATGGAGACGTACGTTGACGTGGTGGATCCTAACGTGAGCATAAACCGCTTGGAGGTATCACCATGACATTTTGGCATTAACTTTATATATGCACGAACATTAGTATAGTGTCATGTTGGTACTGTATTATTTAATAGGAAAAATTCACATGATCTGTAATGATATTTGCACTGTAGGATTAAGGACTGACATTTATGGTGACGTCGTCACGATTAGATTACGTCATTAGAGTAATTGATTGTGGTATATTATACTATTGTATTGCTTGATTGATCGTATTGTTCTCTATGTTAAGTTACGCGTGGATCGAGGTTATCGACCACGGTTTAATGATGCTATTAATGTGTTTCTGGGGGCGGTCTTTTGCGCTCTATATTCTGCTACCCAGACATGTATGTTTGTATAGTTATCACCCATACACTAACGTATGCTACTAACGTATTTCCGAGCATTCCGCTACTCGGACAAGTATTGGTGTATAATATATTGACCTGTATTATTGATTTCTTGACAATTGGATAAATATCAGGTGGTATCCGTTCAGGCTGCTGGTATAGGTTTAGGTTGTTGATAGTCCACAACGAGTTAGTTGACACGCTCTTAAGGCCTTAAGAGAGATGGTCAATTAACTTTGGTTGTGGGGCGTATGTAGATATGGGATTGTCTTCTGGGGGGTCATGACCCCGGGGACATCTTATATTTGCAGTCTAAGACCCCAGTGAATCACTATATTTGAATACCAGGCGAGCTAAGGAACAGATAACACAATGAGCAGGAAAATAATAGCGCGATCTAGTGTGTGCATCAAGTCGATGCAAAACTGACACGAAAATGTAGCTGAAACAATAAGTGAAATTGGAATAGAATAGACTAAGACTTAGGGCAGTGAGCTGATGGAGTCCGTCGGTGGTTGAAAGATGAAAGTTATTGCTGCAGCGGCGGCATGACCTTTTATAGTATTCAGCAGAAGTTACGACCAATAGTTTTCTAAATATTCAAGCAAGAGCATCGGTAGGGTGCTACGGACAGAGTGTACATAGCACAGACTGAATGACTCATAGAATGATGTAGTAACGTGGCGACGACCGACTTACCATAGGACCGTGATAATGTGACCGAGTTTCTATATTTCTATAGAGTCAAGTTTGTGGGTGGTAATTTTGTCGAAACTGAAATCGAAATTGAATCTAAACCGAGCGCAAAAGGGATACTTGTGCCGGATAATGGCTGGCGCCAGGATGGGGCGCCAGGCAGGAGTCAACCAAGGGGTTAGATATGACAAAGGGATGTAGTTAGTTACATGGTGTCCTGTAGGCTAAGAGAAATGGTAACTTGAGTGCCGATAACTCTAGCATTCTACAAGGGCCGACTGTTGCCTACACAAATCGGAAATTACCATCAAAAAGATATGAGTCAAGAGGCGTGCCGGTCCACCAGCAAGCCTTGGTATGAACAAGCATCCGTCATTCTAGACAGGTCGTCATCCGGATGAAGAAGCCATCCGGAATTCTAAAATGGGAGAACGAAAACTAAGATAGTATATAAAGGGGACTTTAACTTTAATCAGGATTCGGAGTCCGAACAACAGTGCGTTGAAGTAAACCTAGCCTCGAATCCATATAGTTCTGTGGAACTGATTTTTGTCGAAATTCAAATAAGTTCTTGATGAATGGTTTTAAGTAGCCAAGAACAGTATTCGGAGAAATTGTTTAGCTAGTCGCGAAACGTAACATTATTTAAGTAAAGAACCAGTAATCGTATTTCTAATTAACTACATAGAATACTGAATCAAATAAATAAGTTTCTTTTTATAAATTCTGTTGTGACAGTATAAGTCACTTTCACGTAAAAGTACATAGTTAGAATTAGGAGAATAAAGCTATCACCTTGATACTTTACATCAAGGCACGAGTTCGTGTTTTAAATAGTGTTTACTCTGGCACCTATGGGAAACCACCGTAGCTTACCGACATCTTCTGTAATCAGATCAGGCCCAGATTACCAAGTACAAATATCGTCATAATCATCTTCTGACAAGGCGAGCTGGTAATCACGCTACTTCCTCTTTGGAAAGATCGGTTGTCGCAGCAACCACAACATCATAGTCTTGCCGGAGATAGTAGCAAAAAACAGAATCGAAAGATATAGAATCCGAAATCTTCAATAGGAAGCCACGATTCCGCTTAGTTTCAAAATACTTTTTTACTACAACCACGAGGGACCGCATCGACCACCTAAAACGTTAAATGATACAAGGGTGCTCGTTATTATTTTTAAAATTTAATAATTAAATGACTGACGCTTTAAAGACAACTCCTTAAATACGAGATGCATGATTATTATCTATGTAATATTATGCATACAACATCGCTTGGCTTAGCTATATATTATCCGCATAGAGATGCACTTTGCTCTCTTTAAAAAAAATTAAATGACTGGTAGGAAGCCGCTAAGTTTTGAGGGTTTTAGATGAAGGTTAACACGTTTGCATACAAATTGAAGGATTAAAAGCGAATCATAGATGCTTTATGCACAATAACGAGGTGATCAGAGAAAACGTAATTCCCTGGATACTTTTTTAATGTGCACAGATTTTTATGCGCATAAACCATTTAACAAACTGATACATCGCATCTAGCCTGTGAACATATCCAAGATTTTCGCCTGCATGTATGTGTCATTATATGGAGGCTAGTACGCTACAGTTTTTGATAGGATGCTAGTCATCTCACGTGATATTCCTTACATGTTTTGTAGTAGAGCGATGTAGTATAAATGTAAATGTTAATGTACATTCGGCTAAAATGTGTTGCGGATTTGCGGGCGCGTGTTGCGGATGGCAACAAGTATATGCACATGCCTGAACACGCATACATGCCAAAATGAATGCGTACATGTGCGGCCGCATGCGGGCACATGTTACGGATTTGCGGGCTCGTGTTATGAATGTTGACTTGTTAACTTGTTGCGGATGGCAACAAGAATATGCACATGCCTGAACACGCATACATGCCAAAATGAATGCGTACATGTGCGGCCGCATGCGGGCACATGTTACGGATTTGCGGGCTCGTGTTATGAATGTTGACTTGTTAACTTGTTGCGGATGGTAACAAGTATATGCACATGCCTGAACACGCATACATGCCAAAATGCATGCGTACATGTGCGGCCGTATGCGGGTGCATGTTGCGGATTTGCGGGCTCGTGTTGCGGATGGCAACAAGTATATGCACATGCCTGAACACGCATACACGCCAAAATGAATGCGTACATGTGCAGCCGCATGCGGGCAAGTGTTACGAATTTGCAGGCTCGTGTTATGAATGTTGACTTGTTAACTTGTTGCGGATGGCAACAAGTATATGCACATGCCTGAACACGCATACACGCCAAAATGCATGCGTACATGTGTGGCCGTTTGCGGGCCGCGTGTTGCGGATTTGCGGCCGCAGTACATATATTCCTATAAACGGTACAAATTCAATCCATTTTCTCATTCCAGTTTAAACATCGCAAAGTGGTTGGATGTCTAACTGCAGAGTAGTTAGGTAGCCTTAGGCAGTCAGATATTCCTTATTTTTTTTTTTGTGGTAGAGCGATGTGGTATAAATGTAAATGTTAATGTACATTTGCTAAAATGGCCAGCAGTACAAACTTTGATGGATCAGACACTGGGTATGTGCGATGTCGTTGGTGTTCCATCGACATCCACGACACCATATGCCGACGGTCGAAACACGAGAGGGTCTGTAGGCGTATGATCAAGAAAACAGAACCTAAAGAGATGGTGTACACCTGCAAGGAGTGCTATTGTCTATTACCAATCAAACAGTATCCGCATGGGTGTCCTGTAATCGGTGATACTCCGACTGATATACAAAAAGCAAACATGACGCAGTTTGTTACCAAACTGACAACTGCGCCTGTGCGGATCTGCGAAGACTGAGACCTATCTCAAAACACGCCCCTTTTCAGGGCCCACAAATCATTAGAAAGAGAACTCTTTATCTGTTCAAAAAATAAAATAATGTAATACAGTTTTCACGCACAACAACCTGCTTCACACATGCATACGCAAGCACACATTCTGATTCGTCAAAAGCGGTCGATGGATGCTACTGTTCTAAATGGCCATCTGTACGCTATTGTTCGTGGACGATTAATGCATTGCCATTGACTAGGAACACATTTTGTTCATATTTTTGAAAAATTTATAATTAAATGACTGCCATTTTAAAGATATAAATATGATAGATAACACTATCTATATAATAGCATAGGAAAACTTACTGTGTACGTGTCTGATTTAAAACAATTAAATGACTGGTGAACACATTTTGCTCATATTTTTGAAATTTTAATAATTAAATGACTTCCACTTTAAAGAATCGCCTTAAATACGTAAGATAAAATTATATATATATATATATATATATATATATATATATATATATATATATATATATATATATATATATATATATATATATATATATATATATATATATATATACAACGTAGATCACTATAACCCGTGTAATGCAACGCTCTGATATTTTTGAAAATTAAATGACTGGGAGTTCGTTCATATTTAAAAGAAATTTAATAATTAAATGATTGACGCTTTAAAGACATAAATATGGTAGGTAAAACTATCTATATAATATTATACAACTTCGATCATCAACGATGACCATTTCCATAACAATTTTGAAAATCTAATAATTAAATGACTGCCATTTTTTAAAATGACTTAAACCAAGGAGGGGGTTAATGGTGACTAAACCGCCAGCGGCTTACAATCAATTATCTTCAAAATATTCGTACAGAGATATCGCACAAGACGTTGCCTCAGCGAATATGCTAGCATATACGTCAGCCATCCTCCTCATCACTCGCGACACCTCTATGAGCGACCACCTGCATTTTCTTAAAGGACCACCAGCCGAATAAAGGCACGCTCATGCACAGAGAACAATGCCGAGCAGAGGGTGGCCGAGATAGCATTCCTCCCTCCTCCTTCGACCTTCGTTATCAGACCACCTCTCTCTTACCTAACATCGTCTAATAAGAAATTAAAATTTATACAGTCAAATCGTTTTCAAAATATTCATCAACCAATCAATTTATTCAGCAACCAATCAAAATATTCAGCAACTGATTATCATAATATTCAGCAACCAATTATCAAAATATTCAGCTACCATTCAAATTATCAAAATATTCAGCAACAAATTATCAAAATATTCGTACATCGTGCATACCTTGTAAACAAGTATGCTAGCATCGCCCTCATAATCACCCAGCAATATCAACTGAGGAGGAATGTTATATCATTCTGCCTCAACTGACACAGACAGTCAAATTATTTACAAAATATTCAACAGTTTTCCTGTATGGTATCGATGAAAATGAGCTATGGGGAATTCATCGGTGAAAGGGTTAACTTCTTTTTAACCCATGATAGAATCCAATCCATCACCACCAAGTCTTGGTTACCATTCCAACCGAACATACCATTAATACAAGATTATTTTTAATATTTTGTTGCTAATCTGTCTGGTAGCTGTTGCTAAGACAGCAACAGCTTACAGGCAGTCTCTAAATATTCTACAGTTTACTAATAACGTTAGCGACGAAACAGTCAAATTATTTTCAAACATCAATACCGTAATTCCTCATACATCCTCAACCTCATACGACCTCCATTATCAGACCACCTCTTAAACTCTATTCTTTTACATTTCTCTCTTATTATTTTTACAACGGTAGATAACCGCGGAGGTGGGCGCGCCACCGCTACATTAAAATGTAAAATACACAGCTTTTAAACTTTTAAGGGTTAACATTTTCAAAATAACACCGATATCGTGCACTTCGACACTGTTCCCAAAATCTAAAACGACTGACGTTATTGCAAATGCAATATTAAGTATTTAAAAACAATTTGCGCGTAATGACGGTTAAAAGCCAAAACGTTTTCAAAATATACAACAAAAATAGTTTACTAAAAACATTACCGACGAAACAGTCAAATTATTTTCAAACATCAATATCGGTCCATAATTCCTCACCCCTCCTCAGCCTCATACTCCCTCCTCCTCCTCCTCCTCCTACGACCTATATTATCAGCCCACCTCTTAAACTCTATTTTTTTACATTGCTCTCTTATTATTTTTACAACGGTAGATAACCACGGAGGGGGGAGAGCAGCCACTAAATTTAAACGTAAAATACATAACTTTAAAACTTTTAAGGGTTAACTAATTCAAAATAATAGAACATTCCAGAGTGTTGCAAATCCAAAAAAACGTGTGCGGCTGTGCGTCATTGTTATCGAGAAAAACGTGGCGTTCTGTGCATCATTGTTCTCTAGAATATGTGTCATTAAGGTCGCCATTGTTTTCCAAACAATAGCGACTGAAATGGAGCGTTTTGATTGGTTAAAACCACATTCCAACGAAAAGAACAATGACGCACAGCCCCACCCTATACTACTCACATGAACAAGTGATGTTTTCAGAATCTCATTTCTATAACCGTCGCATTAAAGTGCATGTGAACGGAAGCGTATTAGGGCCACCATAGTAATATTTTTGCTCATACATATCTCGAGATCTCGACTTAGTATCTCGAGATCTCGAGTTAGTATCTCGAGATCTCGACTTACTATCTCGAGATCTTGACTTAGTATCTCGAGATCTCGACTTACTATCTCGAGATCTCGACGTACTATCTCGAGATCTCGACTTAGTATCTCGAGATCTCGACTTACTATCTCGAGATCTCGACTTACTATCTCGAGATCTCGACTTAATATTTTGATTGGTGCGAAGCTTGAGCAGCCGATGTCAGATGTCTACGCTATTTTGCCCTTTGATGCAGTCGGATTAAGCCTATTTAGGGCCCCCTCCCTAATAATTTGTAGAGACCCCTTATCGGCTTGGTCGAGGAGGGAATTGATACTACTACAACTACTACTACTACTACTACTACTACTACTACTACTACTACTACTACTACTACTACTACACCAGCTTCCAGTCAAAATGGTTTCAGAATATTCAACAGCTTACGTATATCATGGTATTGGGTGGCGGGGTGCTCTTATATTTCTGGTCTGAGAGGATTTCGCCCCGTTACCCATTGCCTTAATCCGTCCCTGTTTTAACCAGATTCTATGGTGTTCTAAAACGTCGCCCTATTAAATGCGACCCTTATTTCCTTATAGACATCTTTTGTGCATTATGGCAACTGAAATAGTGTTGACACTTGGCTCGTTGTCCCTGCGGGACAGGAGTGTAGCCAAATATTTGTTAGGAATGGTGTATGGACTGGGATTGGAGATGAAGCAACACCCATGCAATATTAGGAGGTCAGCACCACCACCACTACCACCACCACCATCATCACCACCACCACCACCACCACCACCACCACGACCACCAGCATCCTACCAAAGGATCTCAAAGTAGACACTCAGATGAGATTTCATGATTTTAAAATGATTAATAGCCGCTGTAGTTTTTCTGCAACTGATATAGGGTATGCATTAAACATACTGCGTAACAGTTTGTCTGTCTGTCTGTCTGTCTGTCTGTCTGACTGGCTGGCTGGCTGTCTGGCTGACTGGCTGCCTGCCTAGCTGCTTGCCTGGCAACCTGCCTGCTGGTTGCCTGCCGGTCGGTCGGTCCGCATATATCGGTAGCTACTGGGCAGGTTTGGCTCAAAGTCTAACACAAGAAAGGATTTTACCATACACTCGGACTCACCAACTTTGGTCATGGTCAGAAGAACAAAAATCCAAATAAAATTTGAAATTAAGAAAAGGAAACAAAAGCGGCAATCTCTGAGTGCTCATGACCGGGTTGGAGTTACATATCAGTCATATTTTGATGCCTATTTTGAGACTATCAAATGAGACTTCACAGCCATATCAGAACTTCACAGACATATCAGTCTACTCATCCATCTGCCCGCTGCTTGGTTGTTCATATTCCTTGATGTAAAACTGCATGCACATTTTGTTTCTTCAATAACTTAATTTATAGTTGAAGGTTATTGTTAGATCTCCAAAGATATATTGCAAACAAAGAAAGGTCCTATGTTCCGCCTGGTCGGTATGTCCTCTGTTCTACCAAGATCATATTGATAAGTCTTCAGAAATCTGTTGATTCTGAATCTTGGAAGAATGCTCCTATTTTTGCCTTTATCCGCATTCCCCCCAATCATCCGCGTACTCATTCATCTCCTATGATCTTCTAGGATTTTTCCGTGTATTTAGGCTGTTGTCCAGCCTCTATGTCCGCATCTTCATGGCCTAAAATAATCCACGCTCATGACTTCCGGGCATCCGATACTATAAGGTGAAATCAAATTTAATATCTTGGTTTTCCCAAAATTTATCCAAAGCCACTTCAAATGTAAAAACAGATTTTGAACTTACAATAGCTTCTGGTAAGCTATTCCATATACCTGCTACTCTGAAAAGTAAAAGCATATTTCATTATATGTGTTCCGCATATCTTCTTCTTCATAACCTCAAACTGTGGGCTTTAGTTCTTCATTTGTCTGCCAGATCATGATCATACATTATATGCTATCCTTACGTCAGTCCATTCATCTTGTATGGTATCCTTGAATATGTTAGGTTTTCTTCAATATCGGAGTAGTCCATAGACTACCAGGACCCACCTTGCAGCCCCCACTCAGCCCCCACTCATCCAAACTATATTTTACTGTTACTGTGACCTATGTTGATAAAAAATATCTATGTTAACATGCGATAAACTGGGACTCGCTATGTTTTTGATGGGTTAAGGTTGCGCTTATGACGACCATATTAAGGGGTAGGGTTAACAAAAATGGCCATAGCCTTTGATAAGATCATGCTAGACTAGGAAATGACCACTCAAAATGTCGCGCTGGTGTTTTTCTACTATTCTCCATAAACTACAGACAAATCTGCCATGTAATTAGGTCACCGGGGGTTAGAAGGTCACCAATTTTCCCGCTGTTTAAAATCAGATAGATGTGCGATTATATGAGTGACACAGTGCTATTAAAGGACTGTGCTGAGTTTAACATCTTGAAAAGTGAAGAGTAGGCGCTATCTGACAAATTTTAAGGGCCAGTATTAATTTAATTCATGAAATTTTCTCAATCTGACAACTGACACAATGTTAATTTTTAAAATAGCGGGAAAATGCAATTATGTTTTAATGAAAAATGAAATGAACATACGTTCACATCTACATAAGCTAGAGTAAGGACTGATTACTGTTCCTTATCGTAGTTTTTATAATTTGCTATATAGTATATGCCAATCAGTAAGAAAATGTGCGATTATATGAGTGACACAGTGCTACTAAAGGACTGTGCTGAGTTTAACATCTTGAAAAGTGAAGAGTAGGCGCTATCTGACAAATTTTAAGGGCCAGTATTAATTTAATTCATGAAATTTTCTCAATCTGACAACTGACACAATGTTCATTTTTAAAATAGCGGGAAAATGCAATTATGTTTTAATGAAAAATGAAATGAACATACGTTCACATCTACATAAGCTAGAGTAAGGACTGATTACTGTTCCTTATCGTAGTTTTTATAATTTGCTATATGGTATATGCCAATCAGTAAGAAAATGGGCCATCGGTGGTCAAAAGGTTATTATTATAACTGACAAAGTGCTAAAAATTAATATCTTGGTGTTGCCATGCTGACGAGTGAGTGATATCTATCATTTGATGAATCTAAAGGACTAATGTTCACTTATTCCATGGCATGTTGTTACTATAAAACCCTACAGAATGTCCATTTTTGAAAATGAGAAAAATGCCGATATTGGGTACCGAAAATGAAATGAACATAAACTCACATGCTCATAAGAGAGAGAGAGAGAGAGAGAGAGTAATGAATGATCACTCACAATATTCCCTGTCGTGGCATCTACAATTACACACGCACGCACGCACACACGCACACACGCACACACACACATACACACACACACGCATTACTCACCAACTCAACAACAACCACGCAGTCAGTCGCACCATCAATTGCACACCCAACCAGATTATTACTCACCCACCAAATTATGTCATTAATCACAATAGAATTCCATAATTGCCATCGCGCTTCGCGCGCCGTGGGCGACGTTTAACGTACACCGTTAATTCAAACGTTGTACGTCCCGCGTCGTGGGCGACGTTTAACGTGCGACGTTAATTCACATGTCGTGCATCGTGTATCTGTATTTTTTTAAATTTCAACGTTTTATCAAAAGGCGACGCCGTAGGCGACGTCGGGGACGACGTCGTCTGCGACATCCTCCATCACGTCGCCCTATTAATGTTGCCCTTTAAAATGATTTGTTGAGGATCGCGATTTCGCATACGCATTGTTCCAGCTATATTGAGTTTGTTGTTGTTGTGAATGCGTAATTAGTTGATGTATGTAGGCCTAGTTAAATCTTCCTATTATTTAAAATGTGTTATGGTGTTAATTTTAAGACAGTTGTAATAATAATCGATGGTCTCAGATAGACGAGAACGTTATGCTGAGGCAATGAAGGAGTAATGGCGGTTGATAGACGTGCTTTTGATTGGCTTACAAAAGCGGGACTTAATTGTCAATATATAGAGTGACAAAAGGCTGGATTCTGGTGAGAGTTTTTGTACAAACACGCCCGCCAGAACTTGAATTCAATATCATTGATGTGTAGCTGAAGGTAGCAGTAAGTAATGAGCTATAGCTGTAGTAATGCGCCAGCTATATCTGTGCTAAGTATCTCGCAATAGCTCCGGTAGTTGGCCAACCATAGCAGTGGTATGTCGTCACACATAGGTGTGGCAACCAGCATAGCAGTGTCAAGTATCCAGGACTAATGGCGGTAAGTAGCCAGCCATAAAGGTAGTAATTCACCAGCCAAAGCTGTGGTAAATAGCCATGCACAGCTGTGATATGTAGACAGTCATGATAGTGGTAAGTAGTTAGCTATAGCTGTGGGAGGGAGCCATCCATAGCTGTGATAAGTAGCTAGCTATTGCTGTTGTGAAAAGCCAGCGATTGCCACACTAATGTTTAAAACATAGCTGGGGTAAGGAGCCAGTCATGGCCGCTGTAAGGAGCCAGACACAGGTATGGTAATTAGCCAGCCCTATCTTTGTCAGTAGCCAGTCATAGCAGTGGCAAATAATCAGCTCTAGCATGTATATGCAGCCTACTATAGCTGCAGCAAGGACCAAGTAATAGCTGTGGTAATGATCCAGTCATGACTGTGATAATTAGCCAGTGATAACAGTTGCATACAGTCAGCGATATCAGTGGCAAGTAGCCAGAAGAGCAGTGCTAAGTAGCCAGCACTAGCGGGGGCAAGCAGCCACCCATAACTGTAGTAAAAAGCCATAGCGGTGAAATGTTCTCAGACATAGTAGTGTTAAGCAGCCAGATGGGGCTACCATCTAGGGCAACTAGTCAGCCATAACGATGGTAAGTATCCCGCCATATATGTGGTAAGCAGACAACCATAGCAGTTGTAGGTAGCCATCCATAGTTGGGGAGGGTGGGGGTGGTTGTATAGTCAGATATAGCTGCGTTAATGAGTTCGATATAGATGCAGCAATTTGCCAGCCATATATGTGGTAGTTAGTCAGCCATATGCTGGCTAAGTACTGAACCATAGCAGTGGCAAATAGATACCTAAAGCTGTGTTAGCTAACCAGCTTTGACTCTAATATATCGGCAACCATAGCATCCAACCATTGTTGTGTAAGTAGCCCGTTATTGGCATAGCGAGCTATGGTTGTCATCAAAGGCCCATCATAGCAGTCGTAATAGCTAGTGATAGCTGTAATAAGTAGCGATTCCTAGCTGTGGAAGGTAAACAGCCATAGCAGTGCTAAGCAGCCACACATAGCTGTGCCTTTAGCCAGGCATAGCTTTAGTAGGTAGCCAGTCATAGCAGTGACAAGTATCCAACTATAGCTGTGGTAAGTATCATCATGCTGTACGCAGCTAACCATATCAGTAGTGGTAAATAGCCAGCGTAGCAGTGACAATTAGGCAGGACTGCTGATGGTAAGTAGCCGACTATCCGTGGTAAATAGCCAGTTATAACTATAGTAATTACCGACCCATAGCGTTGATATTTAGACACCCATGGTTGTGTTACGTAGCGAGCTATTGTTGTGGTAGTGAGCCAGCCACTGCGTGTAGCCATTCATAGCTGTGGTTACTAGACAGGTATAGATGTAGCATAGCTGTGGTAAGTAGCTAACACATTTTCAGCTGTGAAAAGTAGGTAGCCTTATCTGAGATAATTAGCTAGCCATATATGTGGTGATTAACCTGCCATAGCTTTGCAATTAGCCAGTGATAGCAGTGATAATTAGCCAGCCGTAGCCGTTACAAGGCGCCAATACCGATATCCGTTGTACACAGCCAGTATTAAGAGGCAGGCATTGATGTGGTAAATAACCAGCCAGAACTTTGTATGTAGCCAGTCATAGCAGTGTTACGTAGCCAGCTATGGATGTGGTACAAACCAGCTCTAGCTGTTGCAAGTGTCTCACTCTAGCAGTAGGTAGCGGTTATAGCCCTGGTATTTAGCCGGCGATATCTGTTGAATACAGCCAGACATATCAGTGGTAAATAGCCAACATAGCAGTGCCAAGTAGCCAACATTGGCGGTGGTAAGTATCCAGCCATAACTGTATTAACTACCTAGCTATGTCTGTGGTAATTGGTCATCCACAGCAGATATATTTAGTCAGCCATGGTTGTGGTAAGTAGTCAGCTATAGTCGTGGTAGGGAGTCAGCCATAGTTGCGGTAAGTAGCTAGCTAAACCAGCCATAACTGTGGTATTTGGCCAGCCGCATTAGCGGTAACTAACCAGCCATAGTTGTGTCTGTGCGCTAGTTGTAGTAATTAGCCAGTCATAGCTGTGGTATGTATCAATCCATATCGAGGGTATGTAGTCACATATAGCTTTGGCACGGAGCTAGCCATATATGCAATGATTAATGATTAGCCAGCCATAGATGTGTTGTATACAATGAATATTAAAGAGATGGCCATAGATGTGGTAATTTACAAGTATCCCACTCTAGCCAGCGATACCTGTTGAATGTAATCACCCAAGTCAAGAGTAAATAGTCCGCATAGCAGTAGCAGGTACGATACACTGGCGGAGGTAAGTAACCAGCTACAACTGTAGTAATTACCCATCCATAGCAGCGGTAATTAGCCATCCATAGCAGAGACGTTTATCAAGCAGTTATTGTTGCTAAGTAGTCACCTATAGCCGTGGTGGAGAGCCAGCCATAGTTGTGGTAGGTAACTAGCTATAGCTGTAGTAAGTGCCAGCAATTGCCGAGGAGGGTAGTTATCCATAGGAGTGTCAAAATCCCAGCCGTTACTGTGGTAATTCGCCAGCCATATCATTGATAATGAACCAGCCAGTTGTAGTTATAACCTACGGTTAATAGCCGACTAAGTATTAGATAGAGCTGTGGCATCGAGTTAGCCATAGAAACAATTATTTACCAGACATACATGTGGTACTTAGTCAGCTATAGCTTTGGTAAGTACCTAGACATAGTGGAGTTAAGTAGCTAGGTATATATGTAGTAATCAGCCAGCCCCATCTGTGGAAGTTAACGAGCCATGGCAGTGTTAAGCAGGTAACCATAGCAGTGGTACGTAGCCAAAATGCCACAAGTCGTCACCCATATCATTGGTACGTAGACAACTATAGCTGTGGTAAGAGGTCAGGCATAGCAAGGGTAAATAGCCAGCCACAGCTGTGTAAGTAGCCAGTCATAGCTCTGCGGCATGTAGCCAACTATACCCGTAGTCAGTAGCCACCACCATCCGTGGACGTTAATCAGAGATAGTACTGTTAAGCAGCCAGCCATGACTATGTTAAGTAGTCAAAATAGCTATGGCAAGTAGCTAACTATAGCCATGGCAAGAATACATAGCTATAGCTGAGGTAATTTACCAATTATAGCTACGTTACGTAGTCAGCGATACCTGAGGTAAGTAAACATTTTCAGCTGTGAAATGTAGGCAGCCAACGCTGAGGTAATTACCAGGTCATATCAGTTGTAAAGAGCCGGGCATATATGTGGTGATTAGTCAGCCATATCTATGGCTTCTTAATGTCCACAGATATGGCTAGCTAACTAATATATGTAACTGGCTACTTACCACATCTATAGCTGGGTACCTAACCCGGCCATGTATGGGTACTTACGAAAGCTATGGCTGACTAATTGCCACATCTATGGCTAGCTAATTATTGCATCCATGGCTAACTCCATGCCACAGTTTTATCTGACTACATACGCCTCCAACGGACGGCTACATATCACATCTATGAATGGTTAATTACTACAACTATGGCTGGTTGGTTACCATTGATATGGCTAGCTAATTACCACAGGTATGGCTGGCATCTTAAGACTACTATGGCTGATTGCTTTCCTAAGCTATGGCTGGCTACTTACTTTAGTTATATCTGACTACTTACGGCAATCATGGGTGTCTAAATATCATCGTTATGGATGGAAAATTGCCACTGCTTCTGCTTGCCACTGATATGCTGACAATTTATCACTGGCATTGCCGGCTGTTTTAAATAGCTTTCGCTGGCTTCATATCGCATGTATGACTCGCTCATTAGTTACCACAGCTATGCCTTGCTCCTTACCATAGATATTTTGGCTACTATTGGCTACTTATCACTGCTATGGCTGGGTAGCTAACACTGCTACAACGGGATACTTGCAACAGTTAGAGGTAGTATGTATTAGAGCTATAGCTGACTACTTACCCCTGCTATACCTGGCTACTTCCAAAGCTGCGGTAATCTATGATTACATCCGTAACACTAGCTGTATACAACAGCTATCGCGGTTGCCTCCTTATAACGGATATAGCTCGCTAATTACCACTGCTATGCCTGGCTATTACAAAGCTATGGCTGGTCAATAACCACACCTGTGGGTGTCTTTTTAACACGGGCTGTATGCAACACCTATCGCGTTTGGCTCCTTACGACGGCTATAGCTGGCTACATACCACTGCAAAACCAGCCTATTTAAAATGCTATGGCGGGTTAACCACCACACATATGGCCGCCTCCTTACAACTATGGCTGACGCATTGCCACAGCTATCGCTGCCTACTTGTCACAGCTTAAAATAGCTACTTACCTCAGTCATGGCTGAGCCATAACTGGGGAATTACTACAGGTATGGCTCGCCAATTTCTAGATCTATGACCGCCACCTTGCCCCGGCTATAACTGGCTACTTATCACAGTTATAACTCCTTAGAACTGCTATGGCTGGCTACTTACAACAGTTATGGCTAGGTGATTAAATATGCTATTGCTGAATACAGCTATGGGTGACTTCTACAGCTATGGGTGACTTCTTACTACAGATATAGACGTGTACTTGATAGACATTTGTGGCTGTGAGCTTGCATCTGTGACCAGACACAAGTGCAGGGACACAAGCGCATGGACCCAAGTGCTCAGAAACAATTACGCAGACACAAGCACACAGAAACAAACGCCCATGCTCAAGTGCCCAGACACGAGCCTGCAGACCCAAACGCCCAGTCACAGACTCCAAGACACAAGTGCACAGACACAAGCGCACGGACCTACGTGCACAGCTCCAAGCATACAGAAACTAGCACCCAGACACAAAGGGCCAGACAAGCGCACACACACACAAGCACAGAGACAAAAGTGCCCCAGACCTAAGCACCTAAAGACAAGCGACTAGACGAGCACACAGACACATGTAAACAGGCACAACTGTGTAGACAAAAGAACACAGGCACACAGCCACAACGCACAGACACAAGCACACAGAGACAAGTGCACAGACACAGATACACAGACATACGTGCACAGACACAAGCGCACAGACACAAGCACCCAGACCCAAGCACACAGCCCCAAGCGCACAGTCACAAGTTCCCAGATACAAGTCCGCAGACACAAGCACACAGAATCAAGCGCACATCCGCGAGCGCACATACACTGGTACACAGACACAAGCACACATACACAAGCGAGCAGACACAAGTACACAGACACAAACACACAGCCACAAGTGCACAGAAACAAGCGCCCAGAAACAAGCATGCATGCATAAGCAGACAGACACAAGCACGCAGTCACACGCGTCAGACACAGGTTTGGAAACACAAGCACACAGACACATGCCCAGCGACACAAGTGTGCATGCACAAGTGACCAGACACAAGTGGCCAGACACAAGTGCTCAGATACAAGTGCCTAGACACAAGCGCCAAAATGCCAATGCCCAGACACAAGTGCAGAGACCCAAGCCCCAGACCCAAGTGAACAGATATATGTGCACGGACCCAAGCGCACATACACAATTAAAAAATATATCAATATACGTTTAACATGCGACTGTAATTAAAACATTGCGTGTCATCGACGTATGCCAGTTAGAGAGACCTTCACTAGGCCTTAGCCAAGATTGAGGTGGCCTTATGTAGGCATTAGCCAGGATTGTCGAGGCCTTACCTGGACCTTGGCTAGACTTACAGAAGTCTTAGCTAGGCTTACCTAGACCATAACTAGGCCGCGTTTAGGCGATACCTAGGTCATATATCTAGAATGAAGCTAGGTTTTAGCCAGGCATGAATATGCCTTGCCTAAGCCATAGCCAAGCTTGACTAGGCCATACCTATGCCTGAGACAGGCATGACAAGACTTTAACTAGGACTTGCTAGTCCTTACCGATGCCTTACCAAGACTTAGCCAGACTTGACTAGACATTACCTAGGCCTTAGCCAGGCTTTGCTAGGCTTTACGTAGGCCATAACTAAACCATGTCTAAGCTTGGATAGGCCTTAGATAGGCCTTACCGAGGCCTTACACAGACCATACCTAGGCCTTAGCCATACTTTGATTGAAATTAGCTAGACTTAGTTAGGCCTTACCTAGATATTATCTAAGACTTAATTGTGCTTGTCTAGTCTTTACATAAGCCTTAGTCTGGTTTTCCTAGCCCTTTTCTAGGATTATCTAGGCAGTAGCTAGGCCTTGCATAGGCCTTCGCCAGGCTTTGCTAGACGTTAGCTAGGCCTTAGCCGGGCTTGAATAGGCCATATCTAAGCCTTAGCCCGGCTTTATTAGAACTTACCTATTCCTTAGCCACGCTTGGCTAGGCCTTCGCTCTGCCTTTACTCTGATTTGCTAGGCTTAGGCTAGCATTACCTAGGCCTTACGTGGGCCGTAGCTAGGCTTACATAGTCCTTGACTAGGCTTACCTAGGACATAGCTAGGACGTGGATACGCCTTACCTAGACTTTGGTCAGACACGCCGAGGCATTAACCAGTCGTTAGTCAGGCTTTGATAGACATAAGCTGAGCATTACCTAACCATTGATTATGCCTTAGCGATGCCTTAGCCAGCCTTTGCGTGTTCTTGGCTAGGCCGTAGTCAGGCTTGGTTAGGCTTTACTTAGACCACAACTAAGCCATAGCTGAGCTTGCATAGGTTTTAGAAGGCCTTACCAGGGGTGTTACATAGACCATACCTAGGCCATAACCAGGCTTTGTTTGCCCTTAGGTAGGCCTTGGTCCGACTTGGCTAGGCCGTACCTAGGTATTATCTAAGCCTAAGCTTTCCAAGCCATACATAGACCTTAGCTAGCTTTTCCTTAGATAGGATGACCTAGGCCTTATCTACTCTTTGCATAGGCCTTACCTGGGCCTTAGTTAGTCTTTAGCCATGATTTGCTAGGTGATCCTGATGCCTTACCCAAGCCTTAGCCAAGCTTGACTAGTTCTTACATAGGCCTTAGTCAAGCTTAACTAGGCCTTAACCGCAAGTTGACGAGGCATTAGCCAGACTTGATCAGGCCTTACCTAGGCCTTAGTCAGGCTTCGCTCGGCTGTAGCCACGTCTTAAGCAGCATTGAATAGGTTTTACATAGGCCTATCTTAGTCCTTCGCTAGGATTTGCTAGGCCTTACCGATGCCTCACTTTAGCCATAGCCAGACTTGGCTAGTCCTTATCTAGGTCTTAGCCTGGCTGTGCTAGGCCGTAGCTAAGTTTGAGTATGCCTTAGACAGGCCTTAATTATTCCTTAGTTGGGCTTTCCTAGGCCTTACCTATGACTAACATAAGCATTAGCCAGGCTTGAACAGCCGATCGGCGATCCCACAGCTATCTACGTCACGCCATGTTATCTACGTCGCATCGCATTCTGGCAGATAACCTTTGCCCCAATTATTTATCTCGGCGCATTCCGGTAGAAATGTTTTCGAGCAAAAAAGTTATCTATGTTGCCGGGTAGACGCAGAATTTGATCTCATTCCCGTGGCTGCGAATGGTGTGAATTTCCATTTAGAGATAAGCAACCACAGTGATATACCAGCTGATCGCCTTGGTCTGAACGTCCATTTAGAGACAAGCATACTCAGTGGTATACGAGCGGATCAAGGACACATAAAAGGTCTGAACGTCCATTTAGAGACAAACATACTCAGTGGTATAGCTTGTGATCAAGCACGCATTACAGGGTCTGAACGTCCATTTAGAGACAAGCATACTCAGTGGTATAGCTTGTGATCAAGCACGCATTACTGGGTCTGAACGTCCATTTAGAGACAAGCATACTTAGTGGTATAGCTTGTGATCAAGCACGCATTACACGGTCTGAACGTCCATTTAGAGCCAAGCATACTCAGTGGTATAGCTTGCGATCAAGCATGTATTACAGGGTCTGAACGTCCATTTAGAGACACGCATACTCAGTGGTATAGCTTGTGATCAAGCACGCATTGCAGGGTATGAACGTCCATTTAGAGACAAGCATACTCAGTGGTATATATACACCATGATTACTGTTGCACAGCTTCACGCTATGGCAAGGGAATTTGGCCTTAGAGGCTACTCTAAGGCCAAGAAAGCCGACCTGCTACAAATGATCGGACAGGCCCATGCCGAGGAATTCATTGCTCGACTGAGACGATCAGTGAAGATGGGAAGGTTTCCAGCGATCACCAGAGATGATCCTGGGAACTTCCACAAGAAAGCACAGAGGCGGCGTGAGCTTCATCAGTTGGATGAGGAGGTGACGGTTAGCTTACGAGCCAAAGCTGTAGCGACGCGGATGGCAGACCATCGAATGGAGCGCCTACCTGTCCTACGCAGGATCACTAAGCGAGTGATGGGGAGGGTCTGAACCCTTAGGCCGGAGCATGAGGCGAGAGGGTGAGCAGATTCTCAATGAGCGTCTGGGTGAGATGGAAGTTGAGGAGAGAGGAAGACGGACAGTACACTGGACGTTCTTCCAAGGCCTCAATGGAGACATTACAGGACAGATCATGGGTAAGATCCAGCAGACTGTCCAGAACGCCTTCTACCTCCGGTATACCCACACCTACCGCATCAGACGCATCGATGACGGTAGGGTGATACTCTTCCACAAGAACGCTCCAGGGAGTCCGTGGCTGAACACGATAGGAGCAGCTCAGGACTGGGTGGCGGCAAGAGAGCAAGCCCGACTGGACCCCGACAACATCGATCGACCCAACACCAAGTGGGCTTTCGTGCGATCAATCAACGTTGAGGTCAAGGCTGTCATTGACCGCCGACCTTTGCTTGGGACAGGACCGCTCCCAGACTGGCTACGACAGAAGAAGAATATGGTGGCACTTGACACCTACAATGATAACATGTGTCTCTGGAGATGCCTAGCAGTGTATCAGGGGGCCAGACCTGATAGAAGTACTGCTCCTGCACGAGAGCTCGCTAGACAGTTCTACAGCGCCCGCGCACCTATGCCTGATGTTCCAAAAACCTCTATGGATCAGTTGGATAAGGTAGAGTTCTTCGCGAAGATCTGGATTCGCGTGTATGAACCAAGCAAAGAGGGCACCTGGCACCTGATCAGGCAAGCGGCCCACTACCGGGACACTATGACCATCGGAGTGTACGACCACTATGCCTTCTATATCAAGAACATCTCCAAGCTGGCCCACCACACTAGTCTGCAGTCGGTGTCAGCAGAGGTTCACAAAGGCCCCGAACCTTCAGCGTCATGCTGACCATTGTACATGTGGTAAAACAACCATAGAGAACGCTTTCTATCCACCCCAACCATCCAGTTCAGCGGCTACTCGTTGGGTCAGGTATGAATCGAGAAACAGTGGTATACACATACACCATGTAGAGTGTGGGCACGGTAGCGAGCGTTGGATCGAGGGTTCTCCCGTAGATGGTTATGATCCGACTACCAACACCGTTTACCAGTTCCATGGCTGTTTCTGGCATGGATGTCCACAACACCAGCAAGGTGAGGATGCCGAACAAAGGTACCGCAAGACAGTTCTGAGAGAGGAGAAGCTGAGAGCATCTGGATGCACGTTTGTGGTCCAGTGGGAGTGCTGTATAAAACGCTGTCTAAGCGTCCCCAAATGAGTTCGGACTGTCCCATACCCACACTTCAAAGTTTACGACTTTGAGGCACTCCTAGATGGTGCCAAGACTCATCCATACAGAGACTCTCATGATTGAGAGTACCCACATACCTATCTCTGTGTCAGTTGGCTGCTCCTTAGAGGTCGCCACCAGTGAGCCCACTCACCTCTGCAATCCTGACCCCAAAGAACTGATCAGAGAGTTCATGCTGGTGATCCAACGGCGAGCATCTCTAATCCGGAAAAGGGTTAGGGCACAGTACATACAGACAGACCTGGACAAGCTCCCAAAGCGACAGCAGCGACTGATCAACGAGTGGTGTGACCAAGTGCCGGTACTGGGGTTCAACTCTGGGCGGTATGACCTGAACCTCATCAAGAAGTACTTTGTCGATGAGCTGACTGACAGTACAGGTACAGTGAAAGTCGCCAAGAAAGCTAGTCAGACCATGTACCTCATAACACCTGAGCTACGGTTTCTCGATGTGCTGAACTACCTCGGCCTAGGAGTCTCGTACGAGGTATGGGTCAAAGCTTACGGGTGTACACAGCAGAAGAGCTGGCTCTGGTATGACTGGTTTGATACACATGAGAAGCTCAACTATCCAGGGCGTCCTGACTACTCAGCATGGACATCTAAGCTCAAGGGTGGCTACCTCTTGACGCGAACAGAGTGGGAACAATGTAACCAGACATTCAGCGAGCACGGAATGCAGACATTCGCTGACTGGCTGCGATACTACAACAACATGGACGTCAGTTCATTCATCGAAGCCCTAGAGCGGATGCGGGAGTTCTACACAGAACGAGAAATAGACATCCTCAAAGATGTGGTGTCTCTCCCGGGTGTGTCACTGCAGTACCTCCTACGTGGACCCGCTCAGCACATGCCGGATGTTAGCCTCTACTCTCCGGGCAAGGAGGCCTACGAGATGCTGAAGGACGCGGTTGTTGGAGGGCCAAGCATCGTGTTCACCAGATACCACGAGGCAGGTGTGACACGCATCCGCCAGAGTGAGCGTGTCTGCCAACGTCTACTCGGCTACGACGCAAACTCTCTGTACTTGTCTACGATGGCTAAAGAGATGCCATGTGGTAAGGAGACAGTACGGCAGTGGTCCAGTGCTAGCGATGTAGCACTATTTAAAAAGGATCTGCTGGCTGACCTCTGGTTCGGTTTCGCTGAAGTGGACATAGACGTTCCTAAGGCACCGTGGGCGACGTTCGAGGAAATGCCCCCTCTCTTCTACAACAGAGAGATTCCAGCTGAGGCAGTATCTGTTGAGATGCTCACATACCTAGAAAAACAGGTAGGAAACGTCCCACAACCAGTAAACTAGTCAGTGCACTCTCAGCCAAGAGGAAGCTCTTGTATGCACCGTCACTCAAGTGGTACCTCGCCCATGGACTAGAGATCACTGCTGTATACCGCACCATAGACTATGAGGCCAAGCACCCATTCGAGTGGTTCGTGGAAAATGTTACGGAGGCCCACCGCTCGGGAGATGTAGATAAGAGCAAAGCGCTCTTGGCAGATCTCTTCAAACTCCTCGGCAACAGTGCCTATGGGAAGCTCATCGAGGCTCTATAGCATCACAGCAACACGACCTTCACCAAGGATGAACGAGCGGTAGATAGAGCCCTCGGCAGTGCATGGTTCGAGGATCTCGAGGAGATCGACGAGTCCTACGAGCTCCAGAGTTGCAAGGCCAAAATCACAATTCGTCACCCCTTCCAGGTGGGGATAGCCATATACGAGCTCGCGAAGCTGAGGATACTGAAGTTCTTCTACGACTTCCTGGATCACTATGTGCCTCGTGATAGCTTCGAGTACCTCCAGATGGACACAGACTCTGCGTACATCGCAATAGCTGCCTCCAGCCTTGACGAAGTCATTCGCCCTGAGATGCGAGCAGAGTATGAGGCTCATAAGCGGGGGTGGCTAGTTTGGGACAAGTGGTCTGGACGGACTCCGGGACTGTTCAAGCCCGAGTTCGAAGACAACTGTGGTATCACTCTCTGTTCCAAGTGCTACTACGTGGAGAGCCTCACTGGGAAGGTGAAATGTTCAGCCAAAGGTATGTCTAAGCGTCAGAACGATGTCTCTTCGCAGAGGTTCTTCAGTGCCCTAAACGGTATCGTGGACAGAGCTACAAACCGAGGTCTATGCATGCGCAACCAGGGCATGGTGACGTATAAACAGGATCAACTCGGTCTCTCAGCTTACTATGATAAGCGGCATGTGCTGCCAGATGGTGTCCATACCGAGCCAATCGAGTACCATATCCCTCAGACTTAGACACCTGGCGACGGTGGCAGCTGTGTGTCTGGAGGGACCACCTGAAGCTCCTCCCGAACAAACGGACGTTTGGGACAGCTCTCTGAGCATGTAAGACAGTACAGCCTAGGCTGCCCCTCTATCTCGACATACCTGTCAAGTTTGTGGACATCTAGCGACCAGTTAAGAGCTGGTGCGCGTCGTCGCCCACCTTCCAACTCACCAGGTTCATACAGGTACCGAACCAGAGCATAAGATGGAAGGCACACCTGTTCCTTGTCTGCTCCTCCGGAAGGTTGGGCAACAGAGGATCGTTGGATAGCCTCTACTGGCTTCTTACCAGTTAACAGAGTTACCTCAGTATTGGATCGCTCTACCATCATGGGCAAACCTTTCACTCACACCATGGACCGCTCTCCAGCCTGTGCCATCTCCTGGGCATATTGGTGTGCAAACAGCCTTTCTGCTGGTGTCCGATTCCACCACTCGACGATTGTCTAGGCACGGTGGTGACCAACTTCACCTCGTCTAATCGCCACACCATGTTTCCGCATGAGGGCCGCAGTCTTACCTCTGAACTCCTTACCCTCATCCACCTGCAACAATTCTGGCCACTGGAGGGGATTTTCCGGATCCTCGTAGAGACCCTGGAATGCCTGGGCCACCTGGCCAGCTGACTTGTCTGTGAGCGGTGCTGCAGCCTTATACCTGCTGGCAACATCGATGATGGTGAGGGCATACTTGTAGGTCTTATGACCAACCGAGTCGTGTGGAAAGAATAGAACATCTGCCTGGTGAACTCGATTCGGGACAGTTTCATCGAAATGGGCATGCCTGATGTGCCGTGGACGAGGTCTGTATATCTGCCACATCGCCTGGCGGCTGAGCCACTGGCTAACTGTCTCCAATGTGAAGTTGTGGCCCTTGCGACGTACAGCCTCGAGTAGTTGGTGGGGCTCATGGTAGTATCCACCAGGCTGATAGTAGATTTCCTCAAGAAAGATGGTTGATAAGCCCCCGGATTTCATCACTGACGTCCACTCCCGTCCTGTCACGCACGGCCTGGGTGAGGGTATCACTGACGCCCACTCCTGTCCTGTCACGCGCGGCCTGGGCGAACTCTACACAGACGAACAGACGGCCGTCATGCATTCGACTACCACTGAAGACCTCCTCAAACACCTCCATACACCAGCGTCTAGTCTCTGCTGGGTCCTTGCTGAACGGTAGCTTATCGACTAACCCTCGGAAGTTAAATGTCTTGACCAGGTCGTACAGAGACGCCATCCTTATATAGTATGGCTTAGATGTTCGGCGGCCCAGATGGCTGCCAGTGCTATGGCAACGTACGGTAGCCAAGGGCCTGCAACTCTAAAAAACATACATACTCCTGAGGCGATTGCTGGTATGGCTTCAGAAATCTTCTCCACACCATGGAGAGCATTGTTGGCGATCTTGCGGATCGTCTCGCCCGCCTTCATTGTGAACAGAGTGATCAGAGTGATCAGAGCCCCAACTGCTGCCAGCGGACCGATAGAACCTTTTACATAGATTCCTTTCGCTCTGTGTATTAGCTTGCGGGATTCAGGCTCTACATACTCACCCGCGGTCTCCGCTACGTCGTAGTCGTCTGCATGATAATCCTCCTCATCATAGTCCTCATCATCTATATCCTCGACTGGATCTTCATAAGCTTCTGGTTCATACACATCCATCGCTGGAGCATGGCCACCGCAATCTTGAATGGGGTCGTGTTTGCCTTAGCGAACTGGGGACTCAGCTTCGCCGACAAGAAGGCGGCAGAGGTCGAGCGTGAGTGTCATAACCAGGCGATGGAGAAGCTGTCTAAGGAGAAGTTTGAGTACAGCAAAGTACTCGAGCATATGCGCCAGAGGGAGGCACGCCGACGACAACTCCGAGCTCAGGCCAAGCAGAGCCTCAAAGAGGCAGATGAGAGTCTCGATGAGTACTACGAGGCTATAAAGATATCTCAGCCAATGCTCGACTATGAAGCATTGACAGGTCAGAAGACAGCAGAGCTTATAGTAGTGGTGGCAGCTGCAGCTGTGATGACAGGAGTCGGGCTCTGCGCATGCTCAAGCTGAATACCTGATGTGTTCGACACGCATACCTTAGCACAGTCAAAGTAAAGTACCGTCACACCTAATGAGCGAGTCCCAGCTATGAGGTTTTCGATGTTGAAGCTGAGCCAGTTGCCATGATTAGGTGGGATGTTCTTGCCCCCGATGTGGTGACAGCCCTCGAGTACCAACTCGAGGTCATCGCTTCCACTGGTTAGTCGCAGAAGTGCATATGACTTAGTTTTCTGTCTGTAGAGTTGGCAGTCAGCCAGCTCGCGTACCTCACCAAGAACATTGGTCCCAGCAACCACAAGCTTGAAGTCGTCTAGCTTATCCACCTCCTGGATGAATCCTCCCTTCTGAACTAGGACTGGAACAGCGACACAGTCCGATGCACCACGATGCAATGTCAGCTCTACCCGTTGGTTAGGTGTGGCTTGGATCTACTGGTGTTCTCGCTCCACATGCACGATCCGCTGTTTGGAACCTGTTTGCTTCAGTTCCTGGTCATTCTCGTCATGCCAGATATGAAGTCTTGGAGCATTCATCGACGCATCTGCGAGCTGCTCAGTGTACACCTGGAGGAACAGCATATCCTGCATGGCAGCCGGATTCACGTGTGTGTTCTCGAGGAGGGTGAGGAGTGGAACTGTCACAGGTTTCTCGACACCATCTTCCCCTAGTTCGAATTCCGTGAACCCCCCATTGCATCACCCAGTGTAGTACCCATTTCCCTTTGCACAGAAGGTTGGTTCACGAGCCAACGGACCTATGACTCGGTACTCATCGTTCACATAGGTGGTTTCTACGGTGCTGTTGCTCTGCAAGATCTCCCACCTGTTCAGAACCTGCGGGAGCTCTACCGTCTGTGCTATTGTGCTCTGAACCTTGAACTCGAGTGTCATGCTCTTGATCTCGTGGATCTGTGCCGAGATTGCAAAGTCAATGTACTTCCCAGCAGCGGACAACCGGTTCTCATCGTGTATACTGGATCGATTAACCATCAGGCAGTCCTTCCGAGGATCAGTGCGGTGCCATGTCGCAGGTTCAATGGCCCCATCCGGATGTTGCACATACTGCAGCATGTTTAAAGCCTGGGTATATAGAGGGGTTAAACGGCTGCCATGTTTGGTAAAGTTCTCCAGCAGATTATCTATAGGCAGCAGGACAAGTTGGCACGATGGTCGGCACGACAGCCATGGCGTGCACTGTCCCACTGTGACAGGGTCCGAGGCCTGTTTCGTGACATCAACATTATCCACGAGCGAGTCAAGGTTACACCACCGACGGATGCGGAGATACTGGCTGCCATAGAGGAAGGACCGCCAGCTCGTAGTACAAAAGAACTCCTGACTCGGATACTCTAAACATACCTGTGGGCCAAACCAACAGTCTTGTTATTCTAGCTCTCCAAAAGGCAAGGGTCGACCCCAAAGATGCACTAACGGTCGGGAAGTGGGCTGCCGTATTTAGCCTCCATAGCCAGGAAGAGCGCGAGATGCTGGATAGCCTCCAGTCTGGAGCAAATAACTACTTCAGGGAGGAGGTCAGTGCCGCTGTAGTGGAGAGCCATGACACTGGTCATGCAAAAGGTACTCAGGATGGGTTCACTGTTGGCTGCAAGGAGGCTGTTGAGCATATCTTCCAGGAAAGAGGGTGTAGGAGATTGGACAGAAATCTGTCAGCATTTCTGAAATTCCCAGATAACTACCAGGACTACCTCATCAAAACCGCTCGCAAGTCAAATGCTCATCGTGCATGGAAAAAGTGGGTCTTCCATGAGAAGTTCCAGAAGAAGAGAGTCCTACCATCTGACCCTCAGTGGATAGAGTTTCAGCAACAGGCTTCTGACGAAGTTCCTCAAGCTTCTGACGAAGTTCCTCAAGCTTCTGACGAAGTTCCTCAGGCTTCTGACAAAGTTCCTCCAGGCTTCTGACGAAGTTCCTCAAGCTTCTGACGAAGTTCCCCAAGCTTCTAACGAAGTTCCTCAAGCTTCTGACGAAGTTCCTCAAGCTTCTGACGAAGTTCCTCCAGGCTTCTGACGAAGTTCCTCAAGCTTCTGACGAAGTAGCGGAGACGGACGAAGTTCCTCAGCCTTCTGATGAATGAAAAAAGTTGCGGCTGACAGAGAGGGCTTGAAGTGTGACAGCTCACCTGTCTCCTTGCTGCTGAAGATGAAGCGGTACAGATCAGTTGCCCTCTGTACACCTGCGATAAAGTCCCCTTTGGGCTCCTTGAGGGTTAGGCTGTCATATATGGTCTCGAGCAGGGCACGTCCACACTTGGAGCCGAAGTATAGCAACCGGGCATTGTGGCAGATGTCCGGAGAGATCTCGCGGGTGTACTTTTGAAAGAGGATGAAGACAGTTATCTTTGTGTGCCGGATGTGCATGGTGATGTTGCTGAGGTAGGTGACTGTCTTCTGGTCCATTGCAGGGTCATCGATAACTAGAACAAGTGGTTCTGTCAGTCGGGCTGCCAGCAGCTTCTCCATCAGGGTTTGCAGGTTCTGCGTCTTGGTGATTGGACCATTGTACCATTGATCATTACTGTGAGACACCAGAAGGATGTATTGAGAGTGTAGATGTTCGGCCAGGAGAGCCCGCAGCAATATGTTTTCCCGTGGCCTGACGGGGCAATGATCAGCACCACCTGGCCAGCATCGGCCGGCCTACTGTCGAATGGTACAGACATGCGTGCAGAGGATGTTTAGCACTTGGTCGGCGGTAGCCTCGTCTATATCTGGGGGACTAAACGGCAGTACTTCCTGCACCAGCTTTTGCGCCTGCAGAGCGGGGAATCCTGCACCTCCGGCGGATATGAAGGATGCGATGGAGGCGTCAAGCATGAAATCCCAGCAGCAGCTGAGAAGATAGCGTAGAGGGCCTGTGTCAGCACCCACAGTGTATAGTACATCCAGTATCTGTACGATACATGCACGGGAAGCCATGACTATTATGTGAGGTTAAATGGCAAACCAAAGAACCTTGACTTCTTCACCTCTGGTAGCTGGAGGCTGGCGGTAGCACCTTTTTGCCATCGACAGTGATCTTGCTCAGGCCGATGGTGCCTATCCTGAGATTATCTCCGTCTTGTTGGAAAGATCTCCGTGGTTTCAGGAGATCCTTAACCATGTCTTGTGCATAGGACTCGGCCATAACCTTGATGGCACCAGCCTCGTCGACTCCGAGCATACCTCGCATCGTTGCCCTATCTTTGATGCCCATCCCCTTGTATACAGTCTTGGCCTTGTTAATGGCCAATTGTCCTACTGTATCAGTGTTCCCGATGAGATCTCGGGCTGGGATGGTACCTCGGATCTCCTGCGGGTCTCCCTTCTCATCGAAGTCTAGGAAGGAGATAGGGGCAACAGTGTCCTCTGAACCGAGGCGTGCCTCGCTCAAGTGAGCAAGATCGTCTAGCTCTTTGCTTTCTCGGTCTGTGAGTGACAGAGTCATAGTCATATACAGATGGCTTAAACCTACTAGTCATACCCCCAGTGAAATAGTTGGGCATAGGGAGACCACGCAGTCAGCCAAGGGAATAGGTAGCAGTGCTCAGGGTACTGGCCCTCTCTGCAGGGGCACGCCTTGTGAGCAGTCCACTATTCCTGGGCATTGGCTATCCTCAGGCTGCATGCTCGACTATGGGCTACACACCACACTCCAGCACGCCATGCCTCATATGATGCAGGGGTCTCGTCATCCATCTCTCACTATTCAGGGTAGTTAAACGTAGGCGACGATGATCTCAGCCATTTCCCTCGTTGCTAGCCCTAGAACCGCAGCCTCTTTTAGTGTAACACGTTCACCCATGACCTTGGCGGCGGCAGTGTAGGCGGCACCACTGAGGGCGATCTTTGGGATGGGGTGAGTTATTCTGAGACAGTGGCCGGCCACCCCACTCACCACGGTAGCGAGGACAGCCGCAGTGGCAGCAGGAAGAACCTCATTTCCCCTTGTCATCTTCACCACGGACACATTCGCCGCCACGTTACTGGCGACATGGACTGCCAGAGGTTTTGCTTTGGTCAGTAACTTCTGTGTCTTGGTTCGCAGCAGGTTCTCCACCTTCTGAAGATTCGCCTGGCTCTCGGGCAGTTGCTTCACGATCTGTACCGTTGGCGTCATTTTTTAACTCCTGAGTATACAACGCAGTTAAACACCTGTGTTCCCTGTCGAGTGAGCTAATAAGATCTTCCCAGTCTGCATCTGCCAGGTGTCCGGGTTGGTACTCAGGAATATTCATCTCTCTATTGAGACATCTTAAACATGTCCGGGCTCACTCTATGCGAGAAGTACTATGAGGGCCTCCGGAGGGAGCTGAATGCCTACAAGAAGAAGACGCCAGATGAGCTCGCTCAGCTCTCCGGTGCTGAGCTGACAGAGGAGCTGACAGCTGTGAAGCTCTATCTAGGATTTGGTAAGGGGCAGATCTGCTTCCTTGAATACCTTATCATGGGCGGGAGTATCGTCGAGCAGCTCCTGCGAGCTAAAGGTTTCTACAATGATCGGGAGTATCTGTCAGATGTGTTCCAGCAGTTGCAGACCTCCATGGCCTCACCTGACTCAGAGCTGAACAAGGCTCTGCGATACTACAAGCTGGAAAAAGGATGCACTGTGGAACCCTCCATCCCTTGGATGTGCATGTTGGCAGCGTGTATAGGGGCTGTAGGGCAGGCCAAGCTGGCTCAGTGTCTCACCGTGGTCCCCACCGCTACTGACGAGAGTTAGGATAGTCTTATAGCTGATTTGCTAGCGGCGGAGTAGGCTGATCCCGAGCACCACGATAGCTAGACCTGACACCACTCATAGAGCTGCCACGGGAAGCGGTGTCGTGTCGACTGGCTGCAGTGGCGGGGTTGGCGCTGCCATGGGAAGCGTCGTGTCGACTGGCTGCAGTGTCAGGGTCGGAATGACTGTATGGCCGTACGATGTGTAGGTGTTGATATCCGTGTTGAAACCGAGGTGGACACCGGGGGAACTCCCCTCGACTATCATGCTGTTATAGCCCCTGACTTGGAAGTCCTCGATGCTCACGATCATGTTGCTCGGAATCAACCGTAGGTGTGGTCAAATAGCAAAGTCAAGTTTGCGACGGGCCTTCTGCAACCCCTGTTGGAACTTAGCAATAAGACAGCTGGGATCTGCCATGATGATCATATCCTCAACGAGACTGATGAACATGGCCTGGACCTCTGCTCCGCTGACACCATCTATGGAATGACGCAGCTTGGTCTGTGCTGTAAGGAGGCAGTAGCACAGTGCTTCCAGGGACTGGCTGATCCGAGCGACCCCTGCTGGTGTGAGGCCTGAGCTGGTATGTGGGACAAAGTACTTCCACACATCTGGATAGTTCTGCCTGATTCCGGTGATGTGCATATTTTGCACTATCGCTCCAGGATCGGAGTCTGGATCGAACGAGAATGTCGCTGTCTTCCGACGGCCTACTCGTCGGGGTGTTCGATAGGGGAATCGTGAGTAGTCATGTCTCGGGTCACCGTGCATAACCCCTAGACCGTTGTTGTCGCCGCCATGCCACCGATAGTCTGGGTGAGCTCTGAACTCTCTCTGTAGTCTACTGGCCGCTGAGACGCTATGCCTGTCAACGTCGTTTGTATCAGGGAGGCTTGCACCCAGCTCATGGAGGATTCGTCGCACCGTGAAGTACATGTGGAGTCTGAGACAGCTGGCGACGAGCACAGCTTCAGGAGTATCAGAATACGAGTGAAGCAGGGTGGAACTTACTCCACAGCCTACCATGGCACACCACACGGCAAAGTTCAGCTGCTGATTCCAGTATGAGAGGCTTGGAGCAGCCATCCAAGTATGAGCTTGATTCGCATCCTTGATGGTGATGGGGCGGTTGGTCAGCGGTCGTGGGTTTATGGAGAAGCTGGTTCGGGCCCGTCCATCCACTGTGATAGAGAACGGTGTTAGCTCTGGCATATCATCCAGTAGGCCTCTCAGGCCAGTCAAGGGTGTACCCAGGAGTGGCGGTTGGGTCCGGATGACTGTCGTGAGGTTCAGTGGGAAGGCCATCTATACTGGTGTTCTTAAAGCTACCGTACAGGCAGCACATTATTTGTAGTCATCTCGACTCCAGAGACCGGCGAGGTGACCTCGCCATAACATCTCGTTTTTTACCTCCTCCATATCAACCTGCCCGCTGGAGCCTTTGATGTATTGCTGTCGCACATTAGGTTTCTCCATGCGGTACAGGGCTTGAACCTTCAATATATGGTGGTACTCTTCATCGGTGACCTGGCCATCCTCGAGAGCTTTGCTGACAGACTCGTTGATAGTCCGTAGCATACTCTGTGATACTGTCACGTACTTAGCATGCTTCTCCAACCTCCTTGTGATCTGCCACTGCCCCACCCCCAAGCCCGTGGCCAAGACAGTGGCGGCTAGTGTCACGCCACCCAGCGGGATGGCGACGAGGGCACCCAACCCTGTAGCGAGAGTGGCCACAGCTGCCAGACCAGCACTGGCTCCAATCACACCCACAGCAGTGGTTGTACGCGCGAGGACGTTGTAGGCTGTCTTATATCGACTGCGCATTCTGCCGTACTTTTCTGCCTCATGGACGAGATTCTGCCTGATGGTATCTATCTGCTGGAGTCGCCAGCCGTGGATGGTACCGCCCTCGTCAGCAGTCATTGAGGGGTATAGTTCTGGTTGCTTCCGCTACTCTGATTTTACCATAGTATACCTAGGGATTAAACCTGCATCACCTGCTTATGAGTCATAGAAGGGTTAATTGTGGAGAGCCTGGCTAACTGTGCCAGCCTTACCTAGGCATTACCTAAGCCTTAGCTGAGCTTAGCTAGAACTTATATAGACCTTATCTAAGGTTTACTAGATCCTAGATATAATTACCTTGGCCTTATATAGGTCCTGTATAGGCATTACCTAGGCCTTACTTACTCTTCAGTCATTATTTGCTATGCCTTACCGATGACGTGCCTAAGCCGTAGCCAGGCTTGACTAGTCCTTACAAAGGCCTTAGTTCGGCTTGACGCGGCCGTAGCCAGCCTTTAATAAGCATTACCTAGTACCTATTTAGTCCTTAGCCAGGATTTACTAGGACTTACCGATGCCTTACTCAGACTTGACTAGACCTTAGCCTGGCTTTGCTAAGCCATAGCTAGGCCTCAACCAGGCTTGAATAGGCCTTACCTAGGCCTTAATTAGTCCTTAGCCAGGCTTTCATAGGGATTACTGTTGCCTTACCTAAGCCTTAGCCAGACTTGACTGATAGACATTAGTTGCGCATTACCTAGGCGTTACCTATACCTTATCTATGCCTTAGTCAGGCTTTGCTAGGCTTTACTTAGGCAGAAACTAAGTCATAGCTGAGCTTGGATAGGCTTTAGCTAGTCCTTACCGAGGCCTACATAGACATTACCAAGGCATTAACCAGGCTTCGCTTGCCCTTAGCTGGGCCGTACCTAGGTATTATCTAAGCCTTAGCTGAGCTTGGATAGGCATTATATAAGCCTTAGCTGGATTTTCCTACGCCTTAGCTAGGATAACATAGGCCTTGTATACGTCCTTACCCAGGCCAGAGCCAGGCTTTGATAGACATTAGATAAGCAGTACCTAGGCATTACCTATGCATTAGCAGGCCTTAGCCAGGCTTTGATTGGCCTTGGCTAGGCCTTAGTCAGGCTTGGCTATGCTTTATTTCGGCCATAACTAAGCCATAGCTGCGCTTGGATATGCTTTACATAGGCCTTAGATAGACCTTACCTGGACCATAAACAGGCCTTGCATGCTCTTAATTAGGCCTTAGCCAGGCTTAACCATGCCGTAGCCAGAATTGATTAGGCCTTACCTAGACGTTATCCAGACTTTGCTAGGCCTTATGTATGCGTCAACCAGGCTTCGCTTGACCTTCGCCAGGCCTTAGTCAGGTTTAACTAGGCCTTACCTAGGCCTTACCTAAGCCGGAGCCAGACTTGACTAGGCCTTACCTAGGCCCTGTATAGACATTATCTACGCCTTTCTTAACCACGACTTGCTAGACCTTACCGATGCCTTACCTAAACCTTAACCAGGCTTGTCTTAGCCTTACATAGGCCTTAGTCAGGCTTGACTTGTTATTAGTCAGCCGTATTTGGCCTTAACAAGGCCTTACCTAGGCCTTAGTCAGGATTTGTTTGACCTTAGCCAGGCCTTAGTCAGGTTTGACTAGGCCTTAGCGAGGCCATACCTAAGCCATACTAGGCTGATTAAGCCATACCTAAGACGTAGCCAGGCTTGACTACGCTTTATCTAGGCCTTACATGGACTTTAGGCAGGTTTAACTACGCCTTGACAAGTCATGATTAGGCCTTACCTAGAGCTTCGCTGGATCTTATCCAGGCTTTGCTATGCCGTACATAGGCCTTAGCCATGCTTTTCTTGGGCTTAGCTACGCCTTAGTCAGGCTTAACAAGGCCTTAGCTAGGTCTTACTTAGGACGTAGTCAAACTTTGTTTGACCTTAGCTAGGCCTTAGCGAGGCCATACCTAAGCCATACTAGGCTGATTAAGCCATACCTAAGACGTAGCCAGGCTTGACTACGCTTTATCTAGGCCTTACATGGACTTTAGGCAGGTTTAACTACGCCTTGACAAGTCATGATTAGGCCTTACCTAGAGCTTCGCTGGATCTTATCCAGGCTTTGCTATGCCGTACATAGGCCTTAGCCATGCTTTTCTTGGGCTTAGCTACGCCTTAGTCAGGCTTAACAAGGCCTTAGCTAGGTCTTACTTAGGACGTAGTCAAACTTTGTTTGACCTTAGCTAGGCCTTAGCTAGGCTTGACTAGGTTTAGGTAAGGCATCGGTAAGGCCTAGAAAATCTTGGCTAAGGACTAACTGATGCATAGGGAAGGCCTATTCAAGGCTGGCTAAGGCCTAGCGACGGCCTAACAACGTCATGTGAAACCTAGGTAAGGCCTGATCAAGTATGGCTAAGGGCTCGTTAAGGCCTAGTCAAGCATGCCTATGGCCTGTGTAAGGCCTAGTCAGGCCTAGCTAAGGCTTAGGTAAGGCATCTAGCAAATCCTGGCTAAAGACTACATAAGGCATAGGTAAGGCCTATGCAAGTGCTGGATAAGGCCTAGGTAAGCCTATCTAATGCCTACGAAAACCTACCTAAGGTCAATGTATGGCCTAGTCAAGCTCAGCTAAGGCTTAAATAATACCTGGCTAAGACCTAGCCAACTTTGGCTAAAGCCTGGACAGGGTCAAGCAAAGCCTGACTAAGGCATGAGTAAGGTATAGGGAACGCCTAGGTAATGCTTAACTAATGCCTATCAAAGCCTGGCTATGGCCTAGGTAATGCCTCAGCATGCCTGGCCAAGGCCTACGTAAAGTCTAATTAAGTCGGGCTAAGGCCTATGTAAAGTCTAGCAAAGCCTGTCATCACTAACTTAGATTTAGCCATGGATGCAATAATTATCTAGCCATAGGTGTAGGAATTAGTCAGCTATAGCTTTCGTAAGTACCCATACATAGGCCGGAGTAACTATGTATCCATCTATAGCTGTGGTAAGTATCCAGTTATACATATAATAGTTAGCCAGCTATATCTGTGGAAATTAACCAGCCATAGATATGACTGGATAATTACCACATAGATTCCTGGCTCTTTGCAACTGATATGGCCGGCTAATTACCTCAGCGATGGCTGCGTACTTTTCACAGCCGTAAATGTCTACTTACCTCAGCTATCGCTAACTACTTACCATAGCTATGTTTGGTAAATTACCTCAGCTATAGCTGGGTAATTACTAGAGCTATGAATGGCGTTTTACCATGGCTATAGTAACTACTTGTCACAGATTCTTTAGCTACTTACCATAGCCATGGATGGCTGCTTAACAGTGCTATCTCTGGTTAACTTCCACTGGTGGTGGTGGCTACTGACTACGTGTATAGCTGGCTACTTGCCACAGCTATGACTGGCTACTTACAAAGCTATGGCTGGCTAATTACCACTGCTATGCTTGGCCTCTTACCACAGCTATAGGTGTCTACTTACCAATGATATCTGGGTACTTACCAAAGCTATGGCTGACTAAGTACCATATGTATGGCTGGTTAAAAATTGCATCTATGGCTAAGTCCATGCCACAGCTATATCTAACTACTTACGCCTGCTATTGATGGATCCATACCGCAGCTGTGAGTGGCTAATTACTGCAACTGTCTGGTTCGTTACCAATAATATGCCTGGCGAATTACCCAGTTACGGCTGGCGTCTTTATACTACTTGGCTGATTACCTTCCTCGGCAATAGCTGGCTACTTACTACAGCTATAGCTAGTTACTTACCACAACTATGGCTGGCTACCGATGACATCTCTAGATGACTGCTTATCGCAATCATGGCTTGCTAAATGTATCTGTTATGAATGGCTAATTACGGCACCTATGGATGGGTAATTACTACAGCTGCAGCTGGCTACGTGCCTCCGCCAGTGTAGGGTACTTGTTACTGTTATGCTGACTGTTCACCACTGGCATGGCTGGATATATCCAACAGGAATCCCTGGCTAGAATGGTATACTTGCAACACCTAGAAGTGGTTTCTACCACAACTATAGCTGGCTACTTACTACTGCTATGACTGGCTACTTAACAAGCAACGGTTGGTTAATTGACACATCTATGGCCACCTCTTTAACACTGGCTGTATACAACACACCGATGGCTGGCTAATTATTGCATCTATTGCTAACACCGTGCCAAAGTTATATGTGACTAGCTACACCTAACATGGATGTATGCATACCAAAGCTTGACTGGCTAATTACTACAACTGTGTCTGATTAGTTATCGCTGATACAGCAGGCCAATTACCACAGTTACACCTGTCTTATTAACCCTACCATGGCTGATTATCTTTCTCAGCCTATGGCTGGCTATTTACTACAGGTTTAGCTAGCTACTTACCACAACTATGGCTGACTCCCTACGACGGCTATAGACTTATCATACACTTATGTCTAGATAATTACCACCGCCAGTGCTGGCTACTTGCCACTGCTATGTTGGCTATTTACCACTGATATGAATGGCTGTATTCAATAGCTATCGCTGGCTACGTATCACAACTATAAGAGCTACATACCATTGCTAGAGTGTGATACTTGCAACAACTAGAGCTGGTTTGTACCTCAACTATAGCCGGCTACGTAACACTGCTATGACTGGCTACACTCAACTCTATGGCTGGTTAATTACCACATCAATAGTTGCCTCTTTAACACTGGTTGTGTGCAACGGCTATTGCTGTTGGCCCCTTGCATCTGTTACAGATGGCTACTTATCACTGCTACGACTGGCTAATTACAAAGCTATGGCGGGTTAATCACGACTGACTCCTTAAGACTACTATGGCTCGCTAATTACCTGAGCTATAGCTGCCTACTTTTCACAGCTAAAAGTATTTTAGCTACTTACCACAGCTAGCCATAGCTATGGCGGCTGCTTTACTGTTCTATGGCTGGTTACATACAGCTATACTTGGCTAGTGACCACAGCTATGACTGACTACTGATCAGAGCCATGGCTGACTACCTACAGTTATAACTGGCTACTTCTCAATGCTATGACCGGTTGCTTAACAGTAATGTGGTTGATTACATTCCGCAACTATGGCTAACTCCTTACTCTATGGTTGGCCCTTCCACACAGTGGTTGGCTCACTACTACAACAATAGCTCACCACTTAACATAACCATGGATATCTAAATATCAACACTATGGTGGCTATTTACCACAGCTGTGACTCGTTAATTATCGTGGTTATAACTGGATACTTACCTTCGGTAGTCGGCTACTTACCAGCGGTAGTCAAGCCTACTTGTCATTGATATGCTGGCTATTTACCACTGATATGGCTGGCTGCATACGGCATCTATAGTTGACACTTACCACAGCTATAGCTGGATAATTACCACAGCTATAACTGACTACCTACCAAAAGCTATGCCTGTGTAATTAGCACAGCTATCGGTGGCTGCTTAGCACTGCTATGGCTGTTTACCTCCCACAGCTAGGACTCGCTACTTATTACAGGTATCGCTAGCTATTTAAGATAGCTATGATGGGCCACTGATCACAACCATGGTTCGCTATTAATTACGGTAATAACTGGATACTTACAACAACAATGGCTGGATGCTTAACACTGCTATGGTTGGCGATATATTAGAGTCATAGCTAGTTAGTTAACACAGCTATAGCTATCTACTTACCACTGCTATGGCTGGGCCAAGCCAATACCAAGCCTATGGTTGACTAACTACCACATCTATGGCTGGCAAATTACTGCATCTATGGCGAACTCCTTAACGAAGCTATATCTGACTATATCCCGCTACGATGGATGTTACCTATAACGGCTATGGTTCGCTACTTACCACATATATGGCTGGCTACTAGTTACCCTCGATGTCAACCCCATCTGGCTGCTTAACACTACTATTTCTGACAACATTTCACCGCTATGGATTGCTACTTACCACACGTATAGCTGGCTTTTTTACTACAGTTATGGCTGGCTGCTTGCCCCCGCTAGTGCTGGCTACTTACACTTGCTACAGCTGGTTACTGGCCACTGCTATGACTGGCCACTTACAAAGCTAGGACTGGCTAATTACCACATCTGTGTCTGGCTCCTTACAGCGGCTAGGACTTGCTCCTCACCAGGGCTATGTGTTAGACATTACTATTGCTAGGACTGCCTTCTCACCACAGCTATAGCTAGCTAATTACCAACGCTGTGGCTGGCTCACTCCCATAGCTATAGATGACTACATACAACAAGCATGGCTGTCTAAATATCACCGCTATGAATGACTATTTACCACAGCTTTGGCTGGTTAATTACTACCATTATGGCTACATATTTACCACCGCTAGCCTTGGATACTTGCTACTGCTATGCTGGTTGCTTACCACAGCTATGGGTGACGACATACCACTGCTGTGGATGACCAACTACCACTGCTATTGCGGGCAGCTTAGCACAGATATGACTGTCTCATTGCTACAGCTATAGCTTGGTATTCACCGCTACCATCGGCTACACGTCAATGATATGGACTTCGAGTTCTGGCCGGCGTGTTTGTACAAGAACGCCCACCAAAGCCCGGTCTTCTTGTCACTCTATATATTGGCAATTAATAACCGCTTTTGTTAGCCAGTCAAAAGCACGTCTATAATCGACCATTACTACTTCCTTGCCTCAGTATAACGTTCTCGTCTACCTGAGAGCATCGATTACTGTTACAACTGTCTTAAAATTAATCAATGTTCCAAACCATAACACAAATTAAATCATAGCATTGATTTAATATTAACGAGGATTTGACTAGGCCTACGCATATCAACTAAGTCCGCATTCGCAACAAAATCAATATAACTGGAACAACGCGCATGCATAATCGCGATCCTTAATAAATCGTCTTGAAGGGCGGCATTAATAGGGCGACACGATGGGCGACCGTCGCCCCCGACGTCGCTCACGACGCCGCCTTTTGATAAAACATTGAAATTTTAAAAATACAGTTACGCGACGCATGGCGTTTGAATTAACGTTGTCACACGTTAAACGTCGCCCACGACGCGCGACGCACGAGGACAATTGTGGAATTCCATACAATCACAGCATTAATCACTTACTCAATCACCCTATCAGTTACTTACTGGAGCTCATCATTAATCATACACTAAATCACAGCATTAATCGCTCAGGCAATCTCCGACTCATCTACATATACTGCCCACTCATTCAGCCACCCACCAGCCACCCGCCTACCCCCAGCTACTCGCACAGCTACTTGCATTGACACGCTCTGCCACTCACCAACCGAGCAACTACCGTCTCTTACACTTACCCACACATGTCAGCCACTTGGCAATTCAGCCAGCCACTCAGGCATTCACTAAGCTACTCACGTATCCATTCGCTCAGCTACTGGCTCACACACTCAGCCACGCACTTAGTCAGTCACTCGGTCTGTCTCTTTAACTCAGTTACTCAATCAGTCTTGTCAGTAGCTGTACGACACATCCAGCAAGTTGAACCAGTCAGTCTGTCGATGGGTCTGGTAGTCGGATGGTTGATCAGTCGGTCAGACTGTTAGTTAGTCCGTAAAAAATGTGGCACTCACCCACTCAGCCAGCAACTCGCCTACTCACCAAGCAACTCGCCCCTTACTCAGCAATCCATTCAGTCAGTCACTCAATCATTCATTGAGTTGGTCAATCAGCTGATTAGTCGGTTAGTCAGTCAGTCGGATAGTCAGTTGGTCTGTCAGTTAGTCGAGATCTCGAGAAACTAAATCGAGATCTCGAGATACTAAGTCGATATCTCGAGATACTAAGTCGAGATCTCGAGATACTAAGTCGAGATCTCGAGATACTAAGTCGAGATCTCGAGATACGTATGCGCAAATATATTTATTGTGGTGGCCCTAATACGCTTCTAATACGCTTCTACGGCACGTCAATGTTCCCAAGGTAAATTTCTTCCCAGTTTATCTCACATGGACGCTTTTTGACGTGCTAGCGGACAAAAATAACCCATTGCCATAGGTTAGCGAAACAGTCGACTGGAAGGGTTAGACGAGACCGGTTTTGGCTCCAAATTTTCCGCAATTGTGTTTAATGGGTGAATCTGGTACCAACTAACTATAGTTAACTATCCAGTGTTCGTCTGGGCATACCAAATGCACATATCTAATAAATAAACTAACTGACAAATTTTTACCAATCGAACTTACCCCAACTCTCAAACACGGTTCAATCGGTATTATAATGTATAAAGCACCTTCTTTAACGGACCTCTCCGGTTTTAGATATGCCCCGCCCATCTCTAGCTAAGCTCCACCCACACCTCGCTCGTGGTTGGATCGATCTATCTCTGAACACCCTGACTATCAATTTCCAAAAAGAATACACAGGTAAGCTGTTGAATATTTCGAAACTAATATGACTGGGTGCTGTTGCTGCCTAAGGCAGCAACAGCGCCCAGTCAAATTAGTTTCAAAATATTCAACAACATGTTTATTAAATAGCAAAGAATTACAAAGACATACACTTCTTACAACGTGTCTGACCATTTGAGATTTGATAACGGTCTATATGGAACCCTTTGTGACGTAATGATTGTGACGTCATCATACACGCGCGGAGATGATTATGACGTCATGCGAGGTCAGATGATAGATGGATACTCTGGAAAGGTGAATTGGGTCACCATTGTCATCACATGTGAGCTTTTGATCACAAAATCGTGTGATGGGAGCTTCTTTCAATTAAATGGGCAACGTACGCAGGCAACCAGGCACACGCGTATTGAGTAAAATAGGCACGCAAGATATTTAAACGGTAACACGATATTTCTTTGCTAGTTGGTGCAGAATTTTGTAAAAAAAAAAATGTCAAAGTTGACTAAGGGGGTGGGGGGATATATATTGAAAGTAACATCTATAGTATGTATGACTTTCTATAGCATTGCCTGATTCATTCAAACCATTTGAAATAGGTTGTGTGTGACATGAGGAAAATGACGACTTGCTATAATCCTACTATCGTGACATCATTAACACGCTTGTTTATTTACTGTATTCTATAAACGGTTGCATCATCTTTCTTGCCAGGTGAGCATTATATGGCTCATGGGCATTTATAAATAAATCTATTTAGAAATTTATAATCTGTCAATAAAAATCACGTGAAGAAAATGAAAATTTAGGTATGATTGACTAATTTATTTCTGACGCTTGCGCGGGGCGAAAAAATAGACTGTTTCTATCTTAGACCTGCGCTTTAAATGTTCTCGCGTTAAGGTAGGATTCCATAAAAGCGGGTGTGGATGCGGATGCGGTAGGCGCGAGCGTTTTGGTGTGCGGAATATCCGCGTTGTTTGCGTCCATATAAGCAGCATAATATGCATTCTCTTTCAGTTCTCTGGCGACACCGAGAGGGAAACATGCCTGCCACATTGTCTAAGCTTCGTCGATCTCTTCTTGATAGTGAAGAAAAGTTAATAATAACTTTATTAGCATATAACTTAGAAAAGAAACGAAAAAACAGAGAAGACGTAAACACCGATGGTGGGTGCATGCCCTATTCCAAAAGAGGCATGAACACGGCGCATTTGCAAAACTTGTCCCCCAGCTACAAGTCGATGACCAGAAATTTCACCAGTATTTCAGAATGAATCAACAACAATTCTCCCATGTGTTGTCATTTGTGGAAGCTGATCTTGTGAAGCACTCTCGCAACAGAGTGCCCATCTCTCCAAAACAGAGACTGGCCATATGCTTAAGGTAGGGATGGTAATATTTTTGGTATTTAATAATCAAAACAATTGGGATATTATAAGTTTGATGACACTGTAAAACAGATAAGTTTTATATATCATGTGTTTATTGATAGGTAGTTACATTAAACGCACTCGCTAAAATCGCTGACGTATGCCGACATTCTTCGTCTTGTTTTGCTGGTGTTGAACACAATCTAAATATTCATATGTTGGTTGTTGTTGTTGTTGTTGATTTTGTAGTAGTAGTAGTAGTAGTAGTAGTAGTAGTAGTAGTAGTAGTAGTAGTAGTAGTAGTAGTAGTAGTAGTTGTTGTTGTTGTTAACATGAAAATAGGAGATATCCTATCCCAAATCACTTGGCATACTTCATCGACAATCTTCCCAATGGTTGTGGGTCCAACACGGTAATTGAACGATAGCGAACGAAATGAGTCTCCAGTTGCCAGAAATCTGCAAAATATAATGATAATTGACCTTATATATGTTTGTCAAAATGATTACAAATAAAAATCTCGTAAGCACCTAGAAGGGAAACGATGGCTGGCTGGCTGGTTGGCTGGCTGGCTAGATGCTTAATGTGAGGAATGGTGGATGGACGGACGTTTGGATGGCTGGAATTAATTAATTAATCAATTTCACCTATAATTAAGTGAATGACTGGGTGAATGCGTGAGTGGGTGGGTGGGTGGGTGGGTGAGTGAGTGAGTGAGTGGGTGGGTGGGTGGGTGGGTGGGTGTGTGGGTGAGTGAGTGAGTGAGTTAGTGAGTGAGTGAGTGAGTGAGTGAGTGAGTGAGTCAGTGAGTGAGTGAGAGGGTGGGTGGGTGGGTGGGTGGGTGAGTGAGTGAGTGAGTGAGTGAGTGAGTGGGTGGGTGGGTGGGTGGGTTTGTGAGTGAGTGAGTGAGTGGGTGGGTGGGTGGGTGGGTGGGTGAGTGAGTGAGTGAGGGAGTGAGTGAGTGAGTGAGTGAGTGAGTGAGTGAGTGACTGACTGACTGACTGACTGACTGAGTGGGTGAGTGAGTGAGTGAGTGAGTGAGTGAGTGACTGACTGACTGACTGACTGACTGACTGACTGACTAACTGACTGACTGACTGACTGACTGACTGACTGACTGAGTGAGAGAGTGACTGAGTCAGTGAGTGAGTGACTGAGTGGGTGGGTTGGTGGATTGGTGAGTGGGTGGGTGGGTGGGTTGGTGGCTGGGTGGGTGGGTGGGTGCGTGGGTGGGTGGGTGGGTGGCTGGGTGGGTGAGTGAGTGAGTGAGTGAGTGAGTGAGTGAGTTCATAATTGATTACTTAATTTATCAATGTATAAATGATGGATTAACTAATTGTCTTTTATTATCAGGCCTATTGACTCGACAGATATGTCAGTAGAACCAGAAAAATCGTCTGCACATACGTCTGTATCTACGTCAGCGTATTCACCATCCTATATGAAACGCAAAAGGGATACCGGGAAAGAGAAATCAGGAGATGACTTGCAGACCCCGATACATGAGTTGATTAAAGCTCATGCAGAGAGCCGGGAGCAACTAAATAAGGAAATGAATGTTAATGAAAAAACAAAGGTAGATTTGTTTTGTGAAAGTTGTGCCATGAAACAGAAGAAGCTACTGAGCTACCTGGCATCCTATGTACAATTACAAGTCTCTCAGATATTTTTCAATGCACAAAATATCTCCTCACAAATACCAATCACACCATTACCACCACCACCAATAACACAGACAACAACACCAAAACCACCACCACCACCACCACCACCACCACCACCACCACAACCACAACAACAACAACAACAACTACTACTACTACAACAACAACAACAACTGCTACTACAAAATCAACAACAACAACAACAACAACAACAACCAACATATGAATATTTAGATTTTGTTCAACACCAGCAAAACAAAACGAAGAATGTCGGCATACGTCAGCGATTTTAGCGAGTGCGTTTAATGTAACTACCTATCAATAAACACATGATATATAAAACTTATCTGTTTTACAGTGTCCTCAAACTTATAATATCCCAATTGTTTTGATTATTAAATGACAAAAATATTACCATCCCTACTTTAAGCATATGGCCAGTCTCTGTTTTGGAGAGATGGGCACTCTGTTGCGAGAGTGCTTCACAAGATCAGCTTCCACAAATGACAATGACATGGGAGAATTGTTGTTGATTCATTCTGAAATACTGGTGAAATTTCTGGTCAGCGACTTGTAGCTGGGGGACAAGTTTTGCAAATGCGCCGTGTTCATGCCTCTTTTGGAATATGGCATGCGCCCACCATCGGTGTTTACGTCTTCTCTGTTTTTTTCGTTTGTTTTCTAAGTAATATGCCAATACAGTTATTATTAACATTTCTTCACTATCAAGAAGAGATCGACGAAGCTTAGACAATGTGGCAGGCATGTTTCCCTCTCGGGGTCGCCAGAGAAATGAAAGAGAACGCATATTATGCCGCTTATATGGACGCAAACAACGGGGATATTCCGCACACCAAAACGCTCGCGCCTACCGCATCCGCGCTTATGGAATCCTACCTTTAACGCGAGATACGCGCGCGGCCGGTGTAGGTGTCCTCACCTATTATAGCAATCTACAGCACATATACCAGATGTTACCATGTCTTAATACTGTGAAAATAGGAACCTACATGTTTTCAACCAACGTTCCTGGAAACAGTAGCTGCCAAAGGCCGCACCAAGGACCAATCAAACCACAGGGAAGTCTATCTAGGCCAACACACCAGATCTCACCACATATACACATGCAAAACACAATAATAACCATAGGCCAATATATGCCTTGGATGTGCACTTATGATATGATGCGAATTGCTGGACCAGAGAGGAGCCTCCGTGAATCAAAGCACATCCAATTGAGTCTAAAAGTTTTTTTGGCCAAGAGTAAGTCGGAATACCGAAAATAAAATATAAATGTATCTATAGCTATATAGCCTACATATGTACATCTGCATGGGATGAGGTCAACGTGGTCATTTAAGATGTTTTTAACTTTGAAAAGCTACATGATAATATATTTAATGGTAGTTTTAATGTGGGCTCTTTGATGTAGTATGGAATGGTTTTGAATATTCAAGTGCATTGTACAATAATGAGTCTACAGACGCATGCTCTAATCTATGCCAATAGAGTAACATTGATTTCACCACATCAAAGTAAAGGGTGAACCAATACTGTTATGACAGAATGGCATAATTCATATTTCCAGAGTACCTACCCATCATATGACGTCATAATGAACTGCGCGATGTGTAGAATGACACTATGATGAGTGACGTCATGAATGATGTCATAAATATGTCACGAACGCATATTTGAAGACGGTCTATGCGGTGTTGTACAGATTGTTTGCTTTTATTATTTAATAAATATTCTGTTGACTATTTTGAAACTAATTTGACTGGGCGCTGTTGCTGCCATAGGCAGCAACATCACCCAGTCAAATTAGTTACAAAATATTCAACAGGTTCCCTATATAGCTTTCAGGAAATTGATAGCTAGGCCATTTGGGGATCGATCAATCCCAACACGGCGAGGTGTGGGTGGTGCTTAGGTAGTGATGGGCGAGGCATAGCTAAACATGGAAAGGTCCATTAGTACTGTTTTACGCACACCCATAACAAATCTGGCAAATTTGTGTTGCATTCCTCCTGCCTCTAATCTTTCAAAGCATTTGTCCGTTTTAAAACTTTTGACTATAAGAATTAAAAACTCCCCATATTTCAATTCCGTATAACAGAATATTTTTTTTTTATAATATTGTTAAATAAGTGTAAACCCGTTTTGATCATTAGTTGCATTGAAAGT
>CM067369.1:225863730-225961230 GCA_034401795.1 Chaetoderma sp. LZ-2023a
GCATGACACGTGTGTTAGTTGCATTGAAAGTATATCTTTGCAAAGCTTAAAATATGTTGTCATGTCGCTTGTGTGTGCATGCACATGAAGCGGAAAACTGAATCCCTAAGCACTTGTAATTTAGTGTGCATTCAACAGGCCGCCCTTGAAAACTATAGCTTTTCTTCAATAGCCTGCCAGCTTTATTGAATATAATAATTTTAGTTTTATCCACATTCACGTCCAAACACCAGTCTTTACAATATTGTTCCAATTTATCTAAATTTTGACTGTAAACCCATGTTGTGTTGGTTTAAACAGAATTTTATTTTGTTCAATGGGAGCACAGTAAGCCATAAGTCTTATACACGTGTCTCCCATACATACAAATACAATACATTATTGAAGACAATAGCACCACATCATCAGCATACATAAGACAGTGTAACTCAATGTTGTTTAAAGTAACTGGATCTCTTGTTTCTAGCATGTATTCGGGAAGGTCATTTATGAATATTTTAAACAGATTAGGACTAAGGTTATCACCCTTACACCAAGTTTTAAGTCAAAGAATTATGTGATACCGTGCTTCCCTTTGTTGCACCACTTGCTTGTAGAGTAGATATCTTTTATAAGGCTGTAGACTTGGTTTCAATGCACAAATTTTTTTAACTTTATAATATAATCCAGAATGAATAACTGAATCGAAAGCTTTACCCACGAATATTCTGTTTTCTTTGTCAAATGTGCATTTCTCAAGTCATTTCGACGTATATTTACAAAATTGTCTAATTCTCTAATGAGTACTTAAGCCGGTATGAAGCAGCGCAGTGGCATTGGTACCATTAGGTTTAAGATCAAGGTATCGCTGATCTGGATACACGACCTTTAATATTGGCTTTATAGCTCCATTAGTCCAGTAGAAATTGACATGGACCCGGACATTTTAGTTAATAGTCCAATTTTTGTTTTAATTTCATCAGCATGACCTAAAATAGCTGCCAGAAAGATTCTAAAAAATTCGCACTTGGGGAAATATGTTTTTAGGGCAAATTAAACATGGAGCCGCCAAAATGCGGGTTAAAATTCAGGGAAATATGCCATTTAGATAGACCTGACAATTCTCGGCAGGCTCACCAAAGAAGTTACATTACACTAATGATAAACTGTGTGATAAATACCAACTAAGCAACTTTTATGTGTAAATCTCTCAAAAACCTCTCGATAACTTAGGAAATACAATGAAACCATACATAACGGATGATTCATACTTTCATCATGGTTTGAGCTGTTTTGGCAGTGACATTCGCATTTATAGTGAATGCTACAGGCAATGCCTTTCTTGGAGCAGCCACATAAACGTGTACTGCTAATAACACTGACATCGTATATCTATAAGTAGCGCCGGTGGTGCTGGCGCCTTGTAGGTGATGATTGAGGACACTGCTCCATCTTCTACCTTATATCCATATTCTTCCTTCTTCCACACAGTTTTTAGGTGGCGCCATGTACTGAGTTGGTGATGCACACAAAGGCTATGGAAATATGCTGGCTCTACAGGTGGGGTGGCATGCGGCTCAACCGGTACATGCTTAGAAGAAATGGAATTCAGGTATCTGAGATTGTCTAAACCCCTGACTTTTCGACCCTCCACTGTACATAGCTTTAATGAATTTTCTCCAATTACATGTACATCTTCCTTTGATGCGGAGATGTCACCAAATATAACTACATCCTCTCGCAACTTCTGTGAAAACTGAAGCTTTTTAAGTTGCTTTACTTTGCCCATGCCATACAACGCTGATGTAGTATCACAACCAGACATACTGTGGGCAATTGGCAGACACATGCACAGCTCTCTACCTAAAATATCTTTAGCCACTGTAATGTATATCTTTTGTTGCCTAGTTTGTAGGAAGATATTTGAAGCCATACTTGCATGATAGAGTAGCAGAATCAAAATATCCGTATCATCGACAACAACTATCGTGGGTCGCTCTGGTTGTGAAAGTTCTAATGCCTTTTTACGATCACAACATCAAGATCACCTTCATCTCCCGCACGCTCTACCTCAACCCCTGCATTTGTTAAATGTTCTGCCAACAAATTTATGGTGCTCCCTGCTTATTGTGTGTGTTTGACAAAATTCCAGCCTTGTTTCATGGAACAGGTGTGGTGTTTTGAACCGCCACATAAGGAAATCTGGTTGATTAACTCGCCGCCTCTTCTGTTCTTGGTCTTTTGTTGTTGGTGCATTATAGCTATCAAAGATTACGCATATCGGCACTCCAACCACTCTACAATGTATAACTGCAGACACAAATGAGCTACATACTGTTTCCATCGTCCCGATCTTTGGCCAACCTATCCGATGTAAAAGTGCGCAACCATCAAACACTCTTGTTGCTGGCTCTGGGATCAGTTGCTTACCAATCGCAGTGTCCATGTCAACTATGTACTTTGCCAGTTGTGACTTTTGGGATTTCCTCATAGTACCATCATCGTGGAAAAGGGCTGGACATACTGTGGCAAGTTCATATTCAAATATACTTTTATCTAGAGGGCCGGAAACATGGGCGCTAGACATGAAGCGATGGTAGAATCTTGAGAAGACATATGGAACGTCTTCGCTTCCGACTTTGACCAACTTTTCGCATGACAGCAAAAGTCACAGCTTGGCCTCTTCTCTTTAGGATAATATCACCACACTTTCTTTCATTTAACTTTCTCTGAATTTTCTGGCCAATTTTATTGCATCATCAACAATAACACGATGATCTGCAATTAATCCTGTAGCAATGTTTCTCAACTGATACTCATTAACCGTGAAATGATTGTGTTCCATAAGAAACAATTTAAGCTTCCTCACATCTTTTAGATCGCGTTTCATGTTTGCTGGGTGAATTTCCCTATGCTGTTCTGACCATGTTCCCGTGAATGTGTCAGTCAACGATCGCAGAGCATGTGTGTACTGTGCTATGATATGTGCTGTGAGGAGACATTTTTTTCTAGCAGAATCCTTGTGTGTTATGTTGATCAATCCTCCTTGAGTTTTTCCAGCTCTCATAAGGCACTGCTCAATGGTCATATCCTGACCAATGTACCACTCCAATACACTTTTTCAATTCTTCGGACAGTAAAGTATCCTTCGTGCATGGGCCCCTTCAAGGCAGGGGCATAGTTCAAGAGAATCTTGAAGGACAAAGGCGACAACATTTCGTGTAATTGTTATGCCCAGTGGCACCAAAGAATGGCAACATTAGCTGTGTAGCCTTCAGATGGAGTCGCCAGTCACCAGTACGTTCAGCTCTGATGAACAACCTTACCAATTGCTACAAAGTCCATGAATAAAGACCATAAATTACCTGTTCTGGGCTTTTCTATATTCTTCCTCAAGTCACAAACTTGCTTACATAGATTTTGCAAATGTTCAATTGTTACAAACATCATCTGGTGAGATATCATGTGACATGAGTTCGTTACATAGATTGTGTAGCTGTGACCACATGTCATCTGTTGCCATATGGTCTTCGGTTGGCTGTTCATTTGATGAGCTATAACTATCATCATCAACGTCGCTGTCTTCTTCTTGCAACTCGGAGAGTACAGATTCATCATATGTGTTACATGAGATGTTGTCAGCTGTACCGTCGTTAAAAATCCATCATCTTGTGGTTCAATTAACAGAAGATGCATTTTAAATCGCCGCATTTAGCGCTATTCTTAGGCATTCACTTTGCCAGAAAAATAGAAGTTGCTACTATATAGGTGTTTAACGCTAAAATCCATTTTGTTTTATTATACATGAAATTATTTTAAGTAGAGAGTGTGTCAAATACGGCAATACAGCATGGGTTACTGTAAGCACCAATAGTTATCGGTAAGACTAATTTCAGGAGTAGTTAACATAATACTTACTAAATTATACAGGTTTTTTCGTATTTCGCACGTCATGTTATAAGGATTAAAAGAACATGTTTCCCCAAGTGAGAATTCGTGAGAATTTTCTGTGTGCTCTTAGGACAGTCATATGAAGAATCTGACACCAAAATGTGGATGTTACCTAAAATGTACGGGTGCACCTATTTTCTCGTCAATTTCTACTGGTCTAAATATCTCGTCGTCTCTTTTATGATTCCAGTCTGTATGAGGTAGGTGGGGTGGAGAAAGGGTATGGCACGCTTAGTAAGATGGTATGGTCATTCCAGCCATGTTTGGTTGAAATTGACTCAGACTCAGAGGTTAGTACGAGCAGTTATTTACATAAATAATCTTATGTGGTCGGGTAACCTAGAGACGGATGATGGACGATCGGCAAGAAATAAGCTTACTTGATTTATAAATATCGAATATTATATGTAATTTACAGTTGAAAAATCGATGACTAGTGTTGCATGTCAGAATCCGTGTAGACAACGCAGTGGTGGATAATGGCTGAGGCATTTGCCCCCCCCCCCCGCCCCGCCCCAGATCTTAAATAACCCCAAGCATTTGAGCGAATAAAAGGTTTCTATGCAGTTTCTTATTTTCTAATCAATGAACTACAAGCGCTATCTGGTCATGGTACACACTGACTAACATGTTATGTTCCTTAGCATAAATTAGCCACCATGATGGCTACGCTTTGTTTCATGTTTATTTCATCGTCTAGTTCTCAAATGGATTATGGTTGCATTTCTGATTAATGTTATTGATATATGTAGTCAATACATGCGATCAATAAAATGAGGAAAACTGTACAAAATCACTATATAATATTTGGGTTTCCTTACGAGAAAATAACGTCTTACGGCGTTGGTGTGGTGGAAGCATTTGTGGGCTATGATGCTTGTCGCCTTCGGCGGTTGTGGGTTCGATTCCCTGTCAAAGAAAAACAACAATAACAACAACAGTGATTGTCAGCGTCATATTGTGTCTAAAGCAATGTAGTTTAACCTATTATTGTTGGGTCGGACATAAAAAACTATCTCGTCATACCTACGGGATATGGACGTCATTTGATTGTGATGTCACCAGTAAATGACATCTTTTGATTGTGACGTCAATTGATCCTTATATATTGTCGCGGGCATGCGCATCTGGTGGTATGTCTAATATCATGCCGACCAGTAGTTGTTGTTGTTGTTGTTGTTGTTGTTGTTGTTGTTATTGTTGTTGTTGCGTTCACCTACATGGCAATCTTATACAATGATACGTATTTCTTTTATGAAGCTGGTAGTGGACACCAGTTCAGTAGTCAAGGGGGTCGCTGGACGCTATTGTTATGCAAATGAGCTCTTGATCTATTTAAATACTGCGTTCTGATTGGTTGTTCTAAATGAGTGTGTAAACGCTATTGTTCTAAATGAGTGGGTAGTCGGTATTGTTCTAAATGAGTGGGTAGAACAAAATGCATTCTAGTTAGTATAAAAGTGATATGATTTAACATAAACGCATGTATCGACCTCTACATGCTATAAAATTGATTGAAGACATTAATAGAATTGTGTCAAAATAAATAATGAGAGTTTAATGTGTAAAGAAGTTGTCAATATATAGTGAACTTAATCTCTCAGTAGTAATCTTGTTTCTTAAAGCAAGTAGTGAACTATATTTGACAATTTAGCATTAGGATATCGATTTATTTACACAATTATGGATGATAAACTAAACAAGAGAATGCTGTTAATGCGATCTTACAGCAGATGGTCGATGAGGATCACATGGTATTAAGCAATGACACAACACATGTATCGGACACCATGTGAAAGCATACTTGACCATGCTCATCAAGTTCCTATTTTCGATCAAATAGAACAATGTGTCATGCAAAATGAGACTAGTGACTACGTGGCGAACTTTATGCAGCAAATATCATCATGTATTTCACTTACCAATGATGATCTTAATCAATATTTGCAGCATGTTGACCCTGAGCTATTGAGGAATAATGAACAATTTCTATTAGAACTGTTAGATAATGACGGCATAACTGCTCCTACTGCCATCATGATGGATGCCAATATTATGCAGCAAATATCTGACTGTTTACCACCTGCTGATGTCCCTTCTTCTAGCCAGCCTCAGTGCGATGGTGTATTGGAATATGGCAACTATATAAATGAGCCTACACGACAAGTGTCTATCTTCGATCAAACAGACCAGCGAATCGCTCTACACGAAACTAGCGATGACATGGAGAACATATGCAGTAAATATCTGCAAGCATTACATTCACTGATGACAATCTTAGTCAATATTTGCAGCATGTTGACCCTGAGCTATTGAGCAAAAATGAACAATTTCTATTAGATCTGTTGGATAATGACATCGTACCCACTCCTAACGAAATCACGATGGATGCAAATATTATGCAGCAAATATCTGACTGTTTACTGCCCGCTAATGTACCTTCTTCTACCCAACCTAAGTTTGTTGATGTATTAGTTGTAAATGTACCTACATGACAAGTGCCTCTCTTCAAGCAAAATGGGACTAGTGACTACGTGGCGAACTATATGCAGCAAATATCATCGTGTATTCCACTTACTAATGACGATCTTAATCAATATTTGCAGCATGTTGACACTGAGCTATTGAGCAATAATGATCAATTTCTAACTGATTATTTAGATAGTGACATTGTACCTACTCCTAATGCCATCGCGATGGATGCAAATATTATGCAGAACATATCTGACTGTTTATTGCATGAAGTTGTACCGAAGTTGTACCGTCTTCTACCCAACCTCAGTTCGTTGATGTATTAGATGTAAATTTAGTTCATGACAAGTGCCTATCTTCAATAAATCAAACAGCCCAGCGAATTGCACAAAATGTGACTAATGCCAACGTGACGAACATTATGCATCAAATATCTGCATGCATTCCACTCACTAATAATGATCATAATCAATATTTGTTACCTGATGACCATGATCTATTGATCAATAATGATCAATTCCTCTTATATAATGCCGTTGCATATACTCCTATCCAACCGCAGGTAGGTGGTGGTCTGACCGATTATTCAGACTATATAACGACGAAGACTATACGTAAGTTCCATAGTAAAAAATATCATATTGATGGTACTGAATATAGCATATCATTTAAGAAATATCCTAATACCGATTCGTCATTAACTCATTCAGAGTTTATATCAGGTGCGGTTCAAACTCTGCTCCATTCTTATAGCGCCTATAGCAATGTTCAATCAAATGACCATGTAAGAATTGAGATCATTCAATCGGCGTTGGCTATGCCTATCACAATGGATTTTATGAGGTGGAATAAAATTACAACGGATCAAATTTTGAATTTGATTGAAAAACTAATTCAGTCAAACACTAACTGCAAGCTATCACATGGCTTTGAGTTTCATGTTTTTCGTGTTGAGAACTACAACTCTGGTGGTCGGCATGATATTCACCGCGGTGCTATCGATTGTAAGCATTTACATCTGCTAAATATACATTGCGATGATGAAGATGAGTACATGTACGTAAAAAATGTATTATACTTGTCCGTGCAGAATATCCATTCTGTTTCGTAGCCACTATATATTTAGGCATAACATTTATCGAGAAAACAAAAAATCAGATCACTGACCATGAATGGCGCAATTTGAGAGAAAACAAAACATATCAGATGCATATGGTGCACGAATATCATGCAGCATGGTGTATTCCTGAATGCGAGATTAGTAGTACTGACTGGGTGAAATTTCAACACCATTTCAGCAACAAATTTAATATCCACATCTACTCCAAGTTTCGTTGCATGTAATTTTACAGTCGCCTCACATATGATAATGTATAATGATTGTCATCGTAAGTTTTATAATGAGTGATGTATGACAAAGCAAATGGGACATGCGAAATCTTAAAGGCCTGCCCCCTCTGGTTCGTATGTGTAGCTAATGAATAAATGTCACGCATGCAAAGAGAAGCTTAATGTTAATGAAGACCATATTTCTTTTCATAAAGTAATTGAAGAAACTGCTATGTCATTATCCCATGCGCGTGCCATGAAAATGGGTGATGAGGATCTAACATTCGAATCTTATCAAAAATACATCATTTATGATACCGAAACATATTTAGAACCTGTTAACAATACTGACACTAATATTATCGGTGAGCATAAAGTTAATCTCATGGCAGCGAGCATTTTCTGTGACACGTGCATTGAGCAGCCACTCGAAGCTGAGTGCAATACGTGTAACCATGGCATGAATAATGGACATGTTCACTTTCACTAGCTAAACACTATGGATCAGTTTGTTAAATGGTTAATGCGCATACAATCTAAGCGTGGTAATAAATGTATCCAGCAAAAATATGTTTTCTCTGACCACCGCATTATTGCGCATAATGTGCATGCATATGATTCACTTTTAATACTTCAATGCATATGCAAGCCCATTAACCTACATCTAAAATCCACAAACATCATCATGCATGGCCGTTCAATTCTCTCATTTGAAATAGGAACAATTCATTTCATAAATTCCATTAACTTCTTTCCTCTTTCATTATGTATGGTCGGCAATGCTTTTAATCTTCCTGTGCACAAAGGAATATTTCCACATCAGCTGAACTTGCCTAAGTATTGGTGTATGGTAATACCCTTTCCCGAGAAGGAGGTATTTGGCATACAAAATACGATAGCAAATGAACTGCATGAATTTGATCAATGGTACAATGAGCAGATATCTAGAGACGCGCACTACGATGCTGATAACAATCTCATCGAATATTGTAATGATGACATAACCGTTTTATGTTTAGCTGTGTCTAGAATTAAGTCCTTATTTGCTGAATCAATGGATGGACAAAATCCATTCGAATCAGGGATAACGCTAGTAGGTGCATGTAATGTAGCATATCGCTCTTTATGTCTATGCCCTGATATCATTCAGACTTTACCCGACTACTCTCTAAGAGCATGATCGCTTTTGAATAGATGGAATGGGTTAGATTAAGAGAGGGTTACCAAATCTGACATGTGCTGAACCAGAGTGACCAAGAGGTTTGCGAGCATTATGTAGATGGCTTCACACCACATGAAAATATTATTTTCGAGTTTTGCAGGCGTAAATTTCATGGGCACGAGTCTGATTGCTGTGGCAATAAACGTGAGCAAACATATACACCATACGGTGCTCTTCAATATCACATTTCATTATTCGAATCACATGGATATATGGTGAGAATTATGTGGGAATGCGAGTTTAAGAAACTAGTCGCTAATACTGATGGACTAAATGATTTATCACCGAATTGGACTTAGGACAACCCATAGCTCTGCATGACATGCTATTTCGTGGGTGTACATCCGCAATTTGATTATTTCTGGAAGCGGATGAACATACAAAGCTAGAATATTTAGACTGTGTTTCCATGTACCCATCAGTGATAAAACAATGTCGTTTTCCAGAAGGTGCATATTAGATAGTAAAAGACGACGATTTGAATGATAAGACGATGCATGACTTCTTCAGTATTATTAAATGCAAAGCCCTCCCTCCTCATGATTTAGACGTTCCAGTATTACCTACTAGAATAAGTAAGCGGCTCATGTTTGTACTATGCACCGAATGTGCAAGAATCGGTCAATCTACCGTATGTGAGCATACAGAAGAACAACGTTCCTTATACAGGATGTGGACCACTCCTGAGCTACAGTTAGCTATTCACCATGGTTTCATTAAAAAGATGTTCGAAGTCTGGCATTATCCTGAGTCATCACAATATGAACAACATGGCAATAAGGGACTATTTTCTGAATACATTAACCCCTTCCTAAAAACTAAGCAGAAAAGTAGCGGGTATCCAGACAGGGTCTGTAGTGAAAGCAATAAAGAGCGTTATATACAAGAGTACTACATGCATGAGGCTATACAACTCGACCCAGTGAAAATATCAAATAATCTGGCCCTATGCTGTGTAGCTAAATCCGGATTGAATATTTTGTGGGGCCGTTTTTCGCTACATGATCACACCAAGAATAAGATGGTATCAACGTGAAAAGGGCTACTAGATCTTTTGAGGGATAAACGTAAATCTGTCAGCAGCATTTCAGTCCTCAACGATAATCTTTTAATAGTGGCGTACTCAGTCAATGAAGAGTACGTTGAGTCCCCATTAAATACCAACTGTATTCGTGCATCTTTCGTGACAGCTTATGGGCAAGTAAATCTGTATGAAGTCTTGTCCTTGCTTGGTCATCGCATAGCCTATCATGATGTGGATTCTGTGGTATTTAGTACCTGGGAAAGTGAGCCGACCATTCCAGATCGTAGCGGGTATCTAGGTTCTTGGACGAGTGAAATACCCTCCGACTATGAGTTAACAAGTTTTTGTGCACTCGGACCAAAAAACTATAGTCTTGAAATGAAGCGTTGTGATGATCCATCACTTGTTAAACAGGTATGAAAGGTTAAAGGTTTAATGCTGGGTACTGAGCAAGCAAAACAAGTAGATTTTGTTGTGATGAAAAAATCCATTGATGAAATTATAAACGATGGTGAAATTACGGATAGTAATAGTGTACTACTAAGCTACCCATCTAAGATCACACACACATCTCAATTTAGAATTCTTTCAGTCAATAGTAGTAAGATCTTCAGACCTGTCTTAAAAAACGAATTTTGAAACTGGGCAATTTATTTTCTGTTTTCTAATATAAATAGTAACATTGTACTTTATCAGTCAGTTTGTAAACAATGTCAGGGTTACCCATAGACGATGAAGCCACACTCGCTCCATGCTCTATGATAGCGTATGTCACTAGTTGGTGTAACGATAATAAGGATAAGATGTGCGTATTGATTACGAGGAGTATGTGATGGGTTTTAAGTGATGGTATAATTAACTATGGGAGGATTTTGATCATGACTCAAATTAGTACATTTTTATTAACGGAATATGGAATATACATTGTCCATGGCTGCGAGTATTATTATTACAAAATCCTCATTAGAAACCATATAAGTTGACAATTTCTAATATTTGTGATATCATCTTCGTTGTACTACTGAATTACGGTCACTATCGTCAACATGGATGACGTTCTCAGACATGTGAAAACGATGGTACCTGTCTGCCATGTTCATGCAGGTTCACACTATTGTTCATAAGTGTATGCTGTACGCTATTATTCATGCAGACAGCCTCTGGACGCTATTGTTCTAAATGAGCGGGTAGATACTATTGTTCAAAAGTGTTGGGTACACACTATTGTTCTAAATGTGCATCTGTGCGCTATTGTTCTAAATGGTCATCTGTGTGCTATTGTTCATGCAGGTGGCTGGTGGATGCTATTGTTTCCAATGCGATATAAATGATGTTGTATTGCATGTCACATCTATCTCTTTCAATCATTCATAATGTCGATTGATCAATGTTTGAAGTATTTAAAGCAATCATCATATTGGTGCGATCTCGGAAATTTGCATAAAGTGAAAACGATTCATTTTGGTGAAAAGTGGTGTATTGATCTGCGACAGTTTCATCCTGATGGTTTTCCTACTAAACGTGGTGTATATATAAGCATAAAAGCGTTTAGACAACTGGTGCATATCATTCCTGATCTTGAAGAGAAAGTATGTCATGCGCACAAAAAGGAGGGTGTACAATTTACATATTCACTGGCCTCTTCTGTATATCTATCAGTGACGATTTTCCCTGCATCGACATATGTTACATTTTTTGCTCTGACATAGCTCCACGAGCTACGCGTAATGGATTGTACCTGTCAGACACTGAGTGGGAACTTTTGAAACTGAATGGTGACTCATTGTTATCCGCATTGCCTAACTTTGATGTTAACCGAGAACAGAACTGCACAGAGGTGTTTTCTGCATTACCTCCACGCTTTTACAGTATACAGTAATCTGAACATGTCTGACATTCTACCTACTATGTCACCTAGCGATACTGATGATCCAGTCTTGTCAATGGACGTTTCTCTGGATACTATAGATGCTATATACCTCGATAACATGTGCATCAATGATGAACTAAATCTCGATGCCATGGATATTGATGATGATGAACTAAATGTCAACGCCATGGATATGGATGATGATGAACTGAATCATGATGATATGAAATTATGCCAGTATTGTAAGGGTAAGAATCGTGCATGGCATTATTGCCCTTCGCCTAATGAGTGCGAGAGCAGCCAGAGATTATTCGCGTATATGTTATAAAGATACAGAAGCTAGCTGTACACAATTGTTACAGTTGCAGTGTGAATCATCTGAGTCAGCGTCAACATTCATTTTTAGGTATTTATTTTAACTTTAATCGAATTGACAATCTCGAACTGTATATTGAAGACGCATTACAAGAAATGTGCGAAGATGAATATCATTACGAACATAACAAACATTACGATTTATATGAACATAGTTCCGATCTGTACCGTTTGTGTATGATGTCATGGTTACAGTACATCATCGATATAATATACAACAAACAACTGTTAATGCCATACTATTGATGCCTTTAATTAATTTATCAGGCTTAATCCTTTAATGGTGAAACCATCTATAGCCGCCCTCCATAGCGGTCTATCAACTATATATCTATGCTGTTGAATATTTCGAAACTAACATGATGCGAGTTTGTAGCTTCCTATGTCAACGCCCAGTCAAATTAGTTTCAAAATATTCATCAGACTTAAATAACCATTGCCCCATGATTTAGATACCTGTGGTAGTCATTCCAGTGGAAATTCTCAAAATTAGTCTTCTGTCGGTCCGCAAATGTGTCTTCCTCTAGCCTGCTAATGAGGGTGGCTATGTACGATTTCGCCATTAAAGGGTTAAGCCTGATATATTAATTTTCAGGAACAAATTTAGTCACTAAAGAGTTAAGTACTGATTTGTGCCAGTTGTGTATGACGTCATGGTTTATTAAACAACTAATAATTCCATAATATCATTACATTTAATTAATATATTGTCTTAATATGGCAGTATTAGTAAACATCGCAGTTTGATGTTGTATACTGGAAACATATTGATGTAATAATATGTTGTGTCATTTACGATGTCAGTATTAAAAAAGTAAAACAATTATTTCATTTGTTTAATCGTTGTCGATCATGCCATTGAATGGTGCACCTAACACCCTCACCCTCTATTGGCAATGCACATCGGTATGTTAATGCAGCACTTCAAAACACATCTGCATTCTCAAAATGCGTCAAAATGCAGCTGAATAGAGTGTGGCGTCTGCAATCATGCAAAAACATAGCTGAAGCACACAACACTTTACAACATGCACCATTGGCATTTTGATCTTTACCAAATAATGACTGGTGAGTGTGCAAAGCATTGCTAATGTAGTAGTGGTTCACAGATTAGTGCATTCGCATGTATTTCAGACAGTCATGTCTCGTAAATGCGAACATGCATCATTGCGTCATATCATGTTATTGTGCTTCTGATAGGGTCACCACCAATATATATAAGTGTTTGCATGTTTGCTATGCCAGTTGAATGATTACATATGCGAATGAATGTGATGGCGTCAATGCTTGACTGTAATACGACATTACGTCACCCCTTTACCATGATTGTCTGTGGTCTGATGCAGTGTGGTAAAAATTAAATGATAAAAGCATTAATAAGAGATCCATCAGCAATATTCCCCCTTCACAGAAGATCGTGTACTGGTATGGCATGTGGCAAGATGGATATAATGATTTAGTGCAAGACGTAGAATTTAAAGAGAGGGTAAATGTTGAATTAGACAGAAGTTGTAGGACATTGGTGATACTGGACGATTTGATGAATAAATGTGATGAAAATGGGGCTGATTTTTTTACAAAACGTTCTCATCATGAGAACTGTAGCATTATATTTGTAGCACAAAATCTATTTCACAAGTCATGTAATCAGTGCGACTTATCAGTTAACTGTCACTACATGGTATTGGTTAAGAATCCACGTGATGCATCCTCTTTATGCTCTTTATCCAATCAGATGTATCCTTATAATACAAAGTATTTGATAGAAGCATATAAGGACGTTACACGTGCACCTCACTCATATTTACTTTTGGATTTGTTACAGTCACCACCAGACGATATTAGACTCTATTCAACTGTTCATCCAAATGACGTCTGTTATGTGTACATACCAAAGAAGTGAAAAAATGGCACCAGATAATATAGGACAGCATTTATCTATGCGACAATATCTGGCCAGAGTAAAACCAAAGATCAGAAATGATGTACTCAAACAATGTTCAAATGAATTGATAGAGGTACTATGCGAGTCATGCCTTAATGTATTACGTGGAAATGTCCGGCTTACTAAATCATATTATAAGCAACTGAGTAAATATAAATGCCATATGCATGCACTGACCAGTCGTGGAGTACCATACACACATAAAAGACGTCTGTTACAGACAGGTTGATTTTTGGGAGCCATATTACCCGCAGTGATTGGCACACTAGCGTCATTAATTGGTAAACTGTTCACATGAGAAGATGGAACACGTACGTAAGATGGCATTAGTACCTCATGTATTGATAGGCAATTTAAATGAACAGAGTAAAATATCTCTGCTACAGAGAGACCCAGCAATACGTAAAGCTATTAGTTTTGACAACACGATATCCAATATATTACCACGACACGATATGTCTGAGCATGAAAAGTCGGCAGCGTATTTGCAAGTATTGAATGACTATAGGTGCTACTATCAGCAATCAATAGGCCACCTCTTCAACCCATACCTACATCAGATGCACTGCCTACACAAATACTTGATCGTACAATGAGGGTAATACCAAAGCCATATAAGACAAAGGCCAGCGGAATAATTGATATTTTGCACTAAGTTCCTGAACGTTTTAATGTTAATGATCTAGGCGAAGTAACAATAGGGGGTATGTTTTACCCAAACAGTAATGTACTCGATCTGCTTACAAACGTTGTTACTCATGGGCGCAAACCTCGACATAGCGGTATGCTTTATGTCGCAGAGGGCAAGTTTCTTAATCTACTATGTGACTTAAACATACCACACGGATTTGTCGGACAAGAGAAAACATTGCAGCGGATATGTAATGTCAATGATAATGATGATAGCGTCAGTGCGCACACACCTTCTGCCATGGGTCAAAGGATGCTTAGAAAAATTACAGGTACACCGTCTGTTAGTGAGTACATGCCTTCGCTAGTGGGTAACAAGATGATAAAGACCAAAGCAAAGAGATCTACTACACTGGTGTGGGTGAATTTAGTGAAGTAATGAATGATGCTAAATTGGCAAAAGTATATTACGATCTGAAGCAATCTGTCTCCTTTGGTGGAAAGGAAAAGCTATACAGTGCATTTAAAGGTAAAATACTGCATGTCTATATTGAAGAATGGTTAAAACGTCAGGATTTATACACCCTTCACAGACCACAGAGAACAAAGTTTACCAGACGTAAGATAATAGTAACGGCTGTTGACAAGTTAAGGCAGGCAGATCTCTGCTCGATGGGCATGCTAGCAAAGGAAAACGATGCCGTGTTATACCTACTCTGCATTGTTGATGCACTCCCGAAGCATGCGTGGGTGGAAAATCTGTATAGCAAAACATCTGCACCTTTCAAGAGAGAATTAGATGCTATTCTGTCACGTACTGAATGACGCCCACACAAAGGTGGTGAGTTCGCCAATGGAGTAGTCAAGAAATATTTGACTGACATTTCTATAACTTGCAGAATGAGCCACACACTGCTATGGTGAAACGTGTTCAGCACACGTTAAAGGGCCGAATATATAGATACATTTCTTATAAGAATATGAGAAGGTATGTATTACCTAGTTTAGTCACATTATACAATAAAACTGTACACGCCAGTACACATATGCTACCGATACATGTTGATCGTAATACTGAGCTGATCGCATGGAGAAATAAAAATGTATGGAAGAACAAGAAGAAGAACCCTAAACTAAAGAAAAATACATCAAAATCTGGTGATCATGTGAGAATCTTGCAAGCAAGAATACCATTTGAGATGGGCAGTGGAGCCATGAATTTCTTAAGGTGAACGATGTTCTTTCTGACAAATATCCGATCTTATATAGGATTATTCGGGTGATCCAATTATTGGAACTGTTTATCATGATGAGATTCAGAAAATTGGTAGCAGGAAAGAAGATAGAGAATATGCAGTGGAACAGATAATTAAGTGTAGGAAGGAAGCTAAGGGAGTATGTGAATATTACGTCAAGTGGCTTGGCTATGCCTCCAAGTTTAACTCGTGGGCTACTGAGCTCAACACTACACACCATTAATAATGGACGCGTATATAGAGAGATGTTCAGATCAGGGAATGTGGTGAGTAATTTGTTCGCGTGTACCAAATGAGGAGATAGTATACCTAGTGCAAGTCATAGTCATTTATATCATGATCATTACGTGTATTGTGAATCTGAGTATACAGAATGGTCAGCCATGTATCTGGATATCATTTCTGAGTGGTTGCTTACGGTATATATTACCAAGTCCACGCATTAAGATGTTAAAAATACCACAACCATCTTTGGAGAATGAATGAGGACCAGTTTTACATAACTCTTCCGAGCAATAGTAGTATGCAGTACTATCCTATCAATAAAATATCCGAGTTTAGAATGCAGCTATAGACGCCATTGTCATTACATGGCGAGTGGGAAGTGAACATCTCAAGCATACTATATCCCAGGAGCTGGCTTACTATTACTAGATAAAGTTACCTAAACCGAAACATAAACAGAGGAGTAATGTACGTAATGCTCAGTCAGTGCACACGACACCGATGAAGAATGGATGCAATAAATGTCAGAGAAAATGTGCTGATATCTTCAATTGACTAAAACATGGAACTTACTTATGCATGTGAGTGTTCAAAGAGCAAGTTGGACCTTTTTCAGACACATCCCATAGTAACAATGTTAGAGTCGGCAAAATGGGAACAGTTTCAACCTGTATCGAGCTTATCAGATTCTTGACTGATCGAGCTTTACATCAACGGATCTTCGGATAGAAATTTAGATCTTACCCAGTCTTAAATCTCGATTAAAATTAAGTTAGTAAAGCTAGATGCAGCGGGTACTGAGAGACAGCTCATAGTCGATGAAAAGATGGGTCCTGTGACTAATCTCCTTCTTCCAATGTTCTCACAAGTGGATGGTTTTTAATGGAAAATGTGTCAGTGACTCGAACGAAAATTATGCTTACCGCGGTTGTTTTGAAACCTTGCTTAATTATGGAAGCAATGCCGCATCCTCATATCTCCAGCTTGCTGGATGGTGAATGGACAATGCTGGTGAATTTGATAATGTCACCGATACTAACTTAGGATTTCAAGAACGCAGAAATACGATGGCTGAAAGTAAGAGAGTGCAATTGATTGGCTGCATACACACTGATTTGTTTCTGCAGGATCGATTTCTGATCGGATCCATTGATTTGAGAGTACATCTGCAGCGGAGTAAAAATGCTTTCATCATTATGTCTACAGACGATCTAAAACCTAAGCTGAAGTTATTGTCAGCTAACGTATTTGTACGTAAAGTTATACCATCCTCTGATCTGTTAGTATCACACATGGTTACTCTGAGAAAGACAAGTGCTAAATACCCTATTCATCATGTTGTATGTAAAACTTTTACGGTACCCAGTGGAGTTATGAGAAAATATATTTATCGGATAGCTTCCTACAAGAATATTATTCGGTCTTGTACCAAATGACGCTTATAATGGTGTTGTTATTAAAAACCCATTCAGGTTTTATAATAATAAAACTACCTATGCTACATGCTATGCTAATGGAGAGGAGGTGACAACATCGCCAATATGCCCATCATTTAGTGACAACATTTATTCTGATGCCTACTTTTTGCTGTTCAGTGGTACTGGAGTGCTATTTAAAGACCGCACATACCCAATTGATAAAGCACACTTTAGATATGGCACAACACTATTCGCATGGGATTTTACTCCTGATTTAGCAGATTCAGAGCACCGAAACCCTACACGTACTGGATTATTAAGAGTCATCTTCCATTTTTAGCGAAGCACTACCTGATACAACAGACGTGATTTGCTATGCTGAATATGATAATGCGATAGAAATCTGATCAGACTTTAATATATTAACAAATTATTTAAAAATGCTGAATACATTTGAAATAGAGCATCTATTATTCAGTGATGACAAAATGCATGAACACTTCCTCAGAGTTTTTCCAATTGACAATGTACCCGTTCATATTAAATATCATCCATCTTCATTGGTGCTAAACACGCATCCCAATAATAAAGGCAGGCAGCACTAGGTTGCAGTTTATTACACATCAAGTGGAAAAGCAGAATACTTTGATCTGTATGGAAGACGCCCTTCAGACAGAAGTATGATATCAAATGTACGGCATGGGCATCATGCACATATTTATTCCTATAATGCTGAATGTGTTCAACCAGCACTGATGACCACATGCGGATATTATTGTGTATATTTCTTATATTATCGTTCGAGCGGTGTAGACATGAAACATATACTATAGATGTGAAGAAAACTTGACAGAAACGATACGAAGGTGAAACGTTTAACTCTAAGAATGAGAGGAAAGATGTGAAAAATAACAATGGATAAGTAATAATAATAATTATTGTTTCTCACGTATTTATAGAATAATTGATATCATTAAATGTTGTTGCTAATTTATCTTATTATTGTATTTTCTTATTTTGCTTCGATGTGTCAATAAAAAAAAAAGGGTATTACTTGATCTCCGCCCCTTATACTGTTGCCTCAATATCATAATGCAATATGCACGCATACTAATGGAATGATATCATGTTTATACACATGCACACAGGGCACATGAGGCATGCACGCACGTGAACATGGGTGCACACAGGAGCATGCACATATGCACACAAGGGCACCCATAGGGGCATGCGCACACATACACACGCACAGGGGCACAACATATTACTAGCAGTATTGCATATTACATCAGTGTCCCACCTTAACCATGACGTCATACAGAACCTGCTCAAATCAGAACTAGTGCAGGCTGTGCACTATTGTTCATAAGTCGGACGCTGGACACTATTGTTCTAAATAACTGGCTGTGCGCTATTGTTTATGCATGTGGCCGCTGGATGCTATTGTTCTAAATCCTGATTGGTCGAGATATGGTCAAATGTCACAATTTAATTTCACATAAATTACAAAAGCTATAAAATGTTAATTTCTGATTTTTCAAAACCTAAATCACGGCGCAATGGTAGTTTACATGAATATTTTTCTGATACAAATTTGAAATAGGAAGTTTCAATTCACGCTAGGTTCAAAATATTCGTCAGGTACCAACCAGCTGTGCGCTATTGTTCATAAGTGAGCGCTGCATGCTATTGTTCTAAATGATGGTCTGTGCACTATTGTTCATGCAGGTGGAGGCTGGACGCTAATGTTCTAAATCCTGATTGGTCGAGATAGGGTCAAATGTCACATTAAAACCCAATAATCATTTTGACAGGAGAACAATAGCGTACAGCTGATCACCTGCAATTCATATGTGACCGCTATCATTCGTGCAGTATGCCATTATTCAAAAGTCATGTTCAATTTGACATAGGAAGCCACTTAGTTTCAAATTATTTTTTTAACCACGAGGGGGCCGGGGGGGGGGCGGGAGGGGGCGCCACCCACCTAATTAATACATTAAACATGATCAGTTTGTATGCGTTCATCGTTCAGCTAGCACACGCTCATCATTAAGCAGAGCTACACATGTCAAAACCTATTAATAAAAACCACATTAATCTAATTATGTATTAACACACATATGGCATTTAAATAGTGAACAGACGCACACAATAGCGTGTAGCCGGATATTTAGAACAATAGCGTGCACCATACACTTTTGAACAATAGCGTCTACCCGCTTATTTAGAACAATAGCGTCTACCCGCTCATTTAGAACGATAGTGTCTACGCATTCATTTAGAACAACCAATCAGAATGCAGTATTTAAATAGGTCAAGAGCTCATTTGCATCACAATAACGTCCAGCACCCCATTCACTACTCAGTTCTGCATAGGAACCATAAAGTTTGGTGTGCATGTCTGTGACATTGGGCCAGGAGGCAGTCCTGTAGTAGTGATACAACGTGATTACACATAATACTCAACCCGGATGCCTGAGTAGGTTAATAGATGAATCCACTTTTACCTATGCCATGCCCATCTCTAGCTAAACTCCATCCACGCTTTGTCCGTGTTGGGATAGATCGAACCCTGAGCCTCCCGAATCAAAATTTCTAGAAAACTGTACCTGTTCGCTGTTGAATATTTTGAAACAAATTTAAATGGGCGCTGTTGCTGTATGGCAGCAACAGCGCTCAGTTAAATTAGAATCAAAATATTCAAGAGAATGGTTATTAAGTATGGTAAAGACATATAATTCGTACTCATGACGGACTTTTAAAAGTTCATGACCGACTTATTTACGCCACTCATTAAGCATTTTGATTGTGACGTCAGCCTACATGTGACATATTTCAATATGACGTGATATTATTGAGTGGCAGATTGGATTAATCCTTTGGGTCTTGAGGCTGTGGCCATACATTGACGTTTATTCATGACCAACTACATGCAATGATGCATATTTATCTGTACCGGGCTGTTGTTGCTGCCAATCTGTGTGCGCGTGCGACAATGGTTATGAGATTATATCACTCAAAACCCGTTAAGAACGACCACCTGCTTTTGCGGCTACACAATGGTGTCTCTTTTATCGCCCATTAGTGACCCCCTTTTTGACTGACCACAAGCTGCCCGTCATTGACAGGTGTAACGGTATACTCACATACACGACAACCATTTCTTGGCTCTGTAGCGAAATCTGTTTAATCAGGCAACATTACGTGTTCAAACATGGCTTAATATTGTTAGATTAAGTATATTACTACACATGTGAATAAATCCGATAGTTATGCTCATATCTAGTTCCAGAATATCATGAATAATTTAGCGCCAGTAATAAGACTGATTATTACACGCATTGACTTGGGCTGCAATCACGCTTTCCTGAATTATTTAGGTTTCGTATACTCCACGTTATTCTGCTACTTAGATGCGCATGGCTAGGGTTAGACACAATATTAATATTTGATGTATACACATAATTACTTATTACCAGCTAATCTAATCGAATATACATATCGACTTTTCCTATATTCGGCATGTGGCACATAAATCATATTGAATCTACGCATTACGTAAGACACCGACAACGATAGCGGTAAGTAACTGCGGTGTTTAGTCATTGAATTTAGAAATTTAATGTTTACGTACCTGCCGTTATTCCAATATTTGCAGGAAGAAATTCTAGCATATCGCCATTAGAAGATAATAATAGGTGCCTTTTCTAAAGTGTTCTCTTTTCTTGAAAGGATATTGTCTTTTCGTAGAACAGGAGAGATATGTTAGATCTTCTTTAGATCAAGAGCTGCGTCAACTTTTACAGCACGTTGCTGACACACATGAGCAAACAAGCAGGACATATATACCAGCGTGTCTAAGCTGAACCAACTTGATATGCACAATGGCAACTGCTTGTGATTCTGAATCCAAAATTCCATCAAAGGTTCGCGTGGCTGTGATGGGAGCTGATGGTGTTGGAAAAACATGCATCTTGTCACGATTATTGTATGGTAGATTTCCGCCTGTCTACCATCCAACAATGGAGGAGTTTCACCACCCTGTGTGGAAGCTGGCCGATGGACGAGAGATCACCATGGATGTTATTGATAGTTCTGGTTCGAACACGTTTCCAGCCCTGAGAGGGCTAGCTATGGCATATGCTGATGCATTTGTGTTAGTGTTCTCATTAGATGATAAACAATCATTTACCAACCTCCGTGACCTACGAAAGGAAATCATGGGTTATAAGGATGATACCCGCGTCCCAATTGTGATCGTGGCCAATAAGGATGACCTGGAGGCCGAGCATAAAGATGATCTCTTTGCTACTGCTTCTGCACTTGCTACGGAGAAATGGCAGAATGGATTTGTGAAAACGTCAGCTAAAGATAACAATAATGTTCAGGAAATGTTTCACGAACTTTTCCGACAACTAGAATCGCCCTCTGCTGGTAGTACTGTGAGAAGATAATCCCATTGTGACGTTGGATATTACACCTGTGTCGCAAGGTATGTGCCTGGACCAAAGGTTATACACATATTGTTAATGAATGCTATAAGTCACCTGGTTTTAACTTCAGATAACTCAATCGGAATATGGAAGCCTGTATATTTCAAGTGCAATTTCGATGCAAAGGGCATGGGCGATGCCAAGGACTAAATTATATAAATAACTCAAAACTAAATGCGATATAATGAAGACACGTTTATTGTCGAAAGCCTGGTATTTTCACAACGGTAATCCAGGCGATGTTTTAAAATTAATTTTACTGTTGCTTTCATAGCCAGTCGCAATGGAGGAATCTAGTTTTAGCTATACCAAGCCCATCTCTAGCTGAGCTCCAACCACGCGCCTATGGCACCAACAGGCCCAGTCAAATTAGTTTCAAGATATGCAACGGAATGTTTATTAAAAAATAAAGCCGTAGAATTCGTACAACTTAAGACGGACTAATTTGCGTTATTCATGACGTAAAAAAATGACGTCAGCCTACAATTGACGTAGTTGATTATGACGTCATATGATTGACTGAGAAACTGAATTGCAACCTTATTACTGGTAAGGGTGAAGCCAAGTTGAAATGCGCTGAAACGGCATGTATTTTGTCAGCATTCGTGTGTAGCTCAGGCGAAAATCTCTTACAGATCGGGCCAATTATATTTGAAGTCCACAAGATATGAATGGCATGTATTATACTCACTCTGTTAACCGACAGATGGAACTACTACTACTACTACTACTACTACTACTACTACGACTACTACTACTACTACTGTACAGACAATAGACTAAAATAATATGGCATCCAACGGTTACAACAAATATGGAGTTATGATTGAATTGTGTGTAAATATCGCGAGCGAATGTTCTTTAGTTAATGGGCTACTAAAAGTCTAAGGAAAGACAAATTTCAGTTTTCACCAATATACAACCATCAAAGGTGGGTAACTATGTGATGCTTACGGGACATTACTTCTTCGCTCCCCTGAATGATGAAAACTGAATTTGCTGCTGATTGATTCATTTACCGAGATAGATTTTAACTGTGCGGCCTTTTCATGCACGCACGCGCACACACACACGCGCGCACACACACGCGCACGCACGCACGCGCACACGCCCGCCCGCACGCACGCGCGCGCGCGCACACACACTCACAACCACCCCTAATCCCCCCACACGCACGGCATGTGTAAAAATGTGCGTGACTAACGAATGTGCTGATGGATAATGTCCCCTCACTAATGTGGTATGAACGAGGTGAACAACTCTAGGCTGCGTCTACGCAGATATTTTTTTATTTTAAACGTATTTTATTTAAAACAGAACTGTGTGATTCTACGTTCTAACAACTTACCTTCCCCCCTCACTGCAAATCATCATACTCTTCAAATTATATATGTTTTATAACTATTTATAAAATTGCTAATAACCCTCTCTAGACACATCAGTTCCCTGCTCGTAGGAAGACCACTATAGTCTACCAGCCAAACCTGAAAAGAGGCCTAATTAAGGAGTTAGCACAAGTCGTCTGGTAGAAAAATGCCAAATGATACCAGCTATTAGGGTGGTCTATGTGGGTTATCACCAGGGTGGCTGTAGGGTCTGAAAGTGGTGCAACATTTTTTACAGTCCAGTTTCCATGGTAACCAAGAAAAATTTTCATAAATATATAAGTTTGTTCTAACGCGAATAACTTTCTTCACACGACAGCTAGAAACATGCTTCTGGTGTTTAATGAACGGTATAATTCCCCTCTAATGGGGCCTGCCAGTTACTTATTCTACAATTATGACGTCACAAACATGGAAAATAGCCTTTTTGTAGGAATTCGAACGTTTTCCATTTTCCCTGTAATGTCCGGGTGTGTACTAGCACCGCAATATTATGTAACTTAGTAGCAATGCTATCTAGCTTATTGAAAATATACGTAGTACGTGATATAGGCTCTGTAAAATAGTGATTAACCCTTAATTTCTATGATAACACTTATCGCGATTTTGAAAAATAACGAATGGTTCCTGCCTCAGCAACTGAATTCAACACTGTGTATACTATGATGAAGTATCTGCAGTCTGCATTCCGCTCACTCGGTCAGAATTGGACATACACAGTGTATGATGAAGCTATATATCGCAAGGCCAGATGATTAAGTGGAGAAACACAGATGAATTTGGCAGTGATCATATTGAAATGGGAGGCATGCACCACGCATTGAATTTCATGGGTGACATAGGCCGTGTTTTGCAGGAACGTGGTTTTGAGGACATTCTTGTTGAAGCGAACTTGTATGGATCAGCAACAATTAGCCATACTATGAAGGGCACAGCATACAATCGAGGTGTTAGAAATCATAAGCTGATGAATGAAGCACTGAGTCGGCTTAAATGGATGGCATTTGCTGATGCCATTGAAGCAATAGAAGTTTCACAACTTGAAAGGAAAATGATCATGGAGAAAGCGCGACATTGCACCACAGCATTTGCGGAACTCCAGCATGCACACGGCGAAGGCAGAGATGCGGCTAAAAAGAACTAGAAGATTTCTCGCATTCTGTGCAAAAGCTGCATTATCTAATGGAAAAACTTGTGAAGAAAGGTAAAAAATGTCCAGACAGTGTGTGTGTGTTGTAATATTTAAGGCGTTTATATGCTAGTTCCCAATGCTAGGGTCTAGACTCACGCCTGGCCTTTATGGTTTCTGTTGAATTCTTGTGAATTCTTGTGACGTCGGTTTGTGCATTAGCTTGTATCTCTCTCTGTGTGTGTGTGTTGATTGTTGTCTCTCGATTTTGTCTCAGGTTGCTGTTCTTGTCCATGGCTTTTCTGTTGCTCCTCATGCTTGGGCGTGGGTGATGGGGGTGGCCTAACCTGGACCTAACGGGGGTGGGGAAGAGATGGGGTAGGTGCTGGTTCGCGGGGGTGGGAGTAGGTGCGTACGGTCTTATGACCTGATGTACCCAAGGGGGGGGGCTTTAGGTCAGAGACCTCCCGGCCCCTTTGTGGGGAGTGGGGAGGTTGGGGTGTGGGGTCTTTCGGGTCCTGGGACCCATTTGCTCTTCTGGCCATCATCCGAGCAGGCACCAGCGTGCACTTGTTTGATTTTGATTGATTAGGTAGCCCGTATGGTGACTGTGTCCGTCCGAGGACGAACTCGATCAGTCATCCGGGTTGCATCCCTCCATAGTCCCATCGAAAAGTCCGAACGATTCTAATTCTAGCAATTTTGTTTTGATTTTGTAAACCGTATGTTGCGTGGTTCCATCCGAGGACGAATCCATTCAGCATCCGGTTTACTTTGATTATGCCGAAATTTCTTGCCTACCTAACCCTAGCTCACGTTCACACAGGGATGGGCACTGTATGACGGGACCTCAATTTAAAGTCCCATCCGAGAAGACTGAGCAAGTGGGGGCAAGTACATTGCTTAAGCGTACTCCAGCAGCTTGCTGTGCCCAGAGTTGTCCGTCAGTCTGTCCATTTGTTGATTGGTTTGTCAGTCCGTTCGACAGACAAGCATACCTGCCTACGGGCCACGAATGAGATGGACACACGTCCATATCCCTCGCGGTCCGCCAGCTGGCAGGCCAATCTGTTGTTCTGTTGTCCATTCCAGTCCTCCATCTGTCTTTCTGCCCATCTGTCATTGTTGTTTTCGTTGCTGCATTTTAGCTCCAGCTCCAGCTCTGGCTCTGAAAGAAAAGGAGGGGAACAATGCTGAAAGAAAAAGAAGGAGAAAACAGACAGTGTGGACAGGTGTTTTGGGGCATGTACTCACATACTCTGGGTCATCAATTCATGACAATGTCACGATCCTTAAGTGGAAAAGTCAAGCCAGATAAAAAGTTTTCAAGAATTTAACAACAATTCATAGAATAACATCACAAATAACATACTATATAGGCCATGCACACAGCAAATCATTCGCTTACACGTATTTCCCCTCGGACCTGACACCATATGCGCCTAGGGGAAAAAGTGTGATGCGATTCCCCTCGGACCTGACACCTCATGCGCCTAGGGGAAGTGATTTGCGTTTCTCCTCGGACCAGACACCTCACGAGGGTGGTGAGGCAGTAAATGCTGCAGTGACCATAGCGGTCGGTGGTGGGGTGGCAGTAAATGCCGCAATGGCCGTAGAGGTCGATGGTGGGAAGGCAGTAAATGCCGCAGGACAGGCCTGGGTCGTAGAGGCCGCAGAAGAGTGTGTCTTGCGCCGTCTCACGTGTTTGCTTTTTTGACATCACAAATAACATACTGTATAGGCCATGCACACGGCAAATCATTCGCTTACACGTATTTCCCGTCGGACCTGACACCTCATGCGCCTAGGGGAAAAAGTGTGATGCGATTCCCCTCGGACCTGACACCTCATGCGCCTAGGGGAAGTGATTTGCGTTTCTCCTCGGACCTGACACCTCACGAGGGTGGTGAGGCAGTAAATGCTGCAGTGACCATAGCGGTCGGTGGTGGGGTGGCAGAAAATGCCGTAATGGCCGTAGCGGTCGTAGAGGTCGATGGTGGGAAGGCAGTAAATGCCGCAGGAGAGGCCGGGGATTGGAAGGCAGTAAATGCCGCAGGACAGGCCTGGGTCGTAGAGGCCGCAGAAGAGTGCTTCTTGCGCCGTCTCACGTGTTTGCTTTTTTGACATCACAAATAACATACTGTATATGCCATGCACACAGCAAATCATTCGCTTACACGTATTTCCCCTCGGACCTGACACCTCATGCGCCTAGGGGAAAAAGTGTGATGCGATTCCCCTCGGACCTGACACCTCATGCGCCTAGGGGAAGTGATTTGCGTTTCTCCTCGGACCTGACACCTCACGAGGGTGGTGAGGCAGTAAATGCTGCAGTGACCATAGCGGTCGGTGGTGGGGTGGCAGAAAATGCCGTAATGGCCGTAGCGGTCGTAGAGGTCGATGGTGGGAAGGCAGTAAATGCCGCAGGAGAGGCCGGGGATTGGAAGGCAGTAAATGCCGCAGGACAGGCCTGGGTCGTAGAGGCCGCAGAAGAGTGCTTCTTGCGCCGTCTCACGTGTTTGCTTTTTTGACATCACAAATAACATACTGTATATGCCATGCACACAGCAAATCATTCGCTTACACGTATTTCCCCTCGGACCTGACACCTCATGCGCCTAGGGGAAAAAGTGTGATGCGATTCCCCTCGGACCTGACACCTCATGCGCCTAGGGGAAGTGATTTGCGTTTCTCCTCGGACCTGACACCTCACGAGGGTTGTCTCAGTTGTTGTTTCGGTCGGTGTCTCGGGCTAATCAAAATGTGATCTGATTATGTGATGTGTTTGTCCGATGCAAGCACGAACTTGATTAATTCGTGGTTGATCTGTCGGTCACGCATCGCTATAATGTCTTCTATAGGGTCAAGATTGAAGTTTCCCTTTCTCAGCGTATTGATGAGTTCCTTTCTAATGTCTGCATATTCAGTGCACCGTAGGAAGAAGTGGTCTAGATTTTCAGTCTCCTTGCAGGCCTCACATTGGTCTGTGTCTGACAGGTTGAGTTTGTTTCGTATCTGGTTAACGCTGATCCGACCCATTCTGATGTGGCGTAATACAATGTCGCCTTGGCGTCCTGGGATGTGGTTTTGGTATTTGCGTTTGACTCCTGGGACGATTCTGAACAGGAATCTGCCGGTTGTGCCTTCTTCCCATTGTCTTTGCCATTTGCTGTTGATGTGCCTTTTGACCAGGGCGTTCGATTCGGACTTTGAGAGTCCTATGCTGGTCATAGTTCCATCTTTGAGCGCTTGCTTGGCTGCCTCGTCCGCCTGTTCATTGCCTTTAATGTCAACATGGCTTGGGACCCAGTCGATGTCCACGGTTTTGTTGTCAGTCACCACAGTTGCATACAGCTGCCGGATTTCCTTGATTAGGTTGTCCCTGCTCTTGCTGCTGCTAGATTTGAAGCTCTTCACCGAGCTTAGTGAGTCTGTGAGTATGACGTATTTGCCTGGATTTGCTGTTTTAATCCATTCTAGAGCCTTTTTAATTGCCACCAGTTCGGCTGTGAATATTGACAGGTGATTCGGAAGCTTGTACTTGAGGACTTCTTCCTGGTCGCCTATGACTACTCCTGCTCCGCATTCGCCGGAGTTGGGCATTTTGGAGGCGTCGGTATAGATTTTCCTGTGCTCCTTCCATCTGTTGTCGATGTTTTCCAGAGCGTAGCTCTTGATTAGCGCTGGTGGGTCTTTCTTGCTTATCTGTGAGGATAGGCTGTCATGCGCCTTGATCTGCGGAAGTAGCCATGGCGGGTCAGGAGCCGGCCTTGAGCTTTCTATTTCGACGTTTACCAGTTCAGTGGCACTGGCGAGCTCTGTCATTAACAGGCCTGGTGGTTTGGTCTTTTTGGTCATTTTGGGCAGTACCTTGTGTCTTAGGTGCTCCTTGCATGGAAGACATACCTCCCTGGTAGGGTGGGTGAGTGCAGAGCTTTGTAGGTATGTCCAGAATTTGAGAAGCCGTTCCTCTGTTCGCAGATCTAATGGGATTTCTCCACACTCTACGTTGATTGCGTCTCGAGGGCTACTCTGTGAGGCACCGCAGCAAATGCGCAGGCATTTTGTTTGGAGGGTGTCAATGGTTTCTAACAGTGACTTTCTCGCCGTGGCGTATGCTTCGCATCCATAGTCTATCCTTGACAGGATTAGGCCGCGGTATAGCATAAGCATGCTCGGCAGGTCTGCACCCCAGGTGTGCTTTGTTAATGAGCGAAGGGGATTTAATTGCTTGAAGCATCTCTCCCTCAGACTCTTGATGTGAGGGTTCCACGTGAGCTTTCTGTCAAATGTTAGTCCCAGGAATTTGGCTTCAGCACATGTCTTGACTTTCTGTCCATTGAGGTACATATTTGCATCATGGCCTATGTATTTAACATTGGTAAAATTGATTTGAACTGTTTTTTCCGCAGACAGTTTGAAACCATTTTTTTTGCACCACCGTGAGACTATGTCCAGAACTTTCTGCATGGTCTTACGTGCACGGTCTATCTTCGCATATTTGTTCCATAATGCTGTGTCATCAGCAAAAATAGACCCACCTATTGCGTTGGGACCCAGTGCATGGTCTTTTTCGATGTCTTTGGGTAGATCACTCATCATGAAATTGAACAGTAGGGGACTTATTAAACCACCCTGCGGGGTGCCGTTTTCCAATGTTTGTTCCCTAGACATTTGTCCATTAACGCGGACGCTAATCCTTCTGTTATCGAGAAAATCTCGTATCCAGAAATGGATGCGGCCACGGTAACCAAAGTCATAGAGCTTTTTTAGGACTCCGTTTCGCCACATCATATCAAAGGCTTTCTCAACGTCTAAGAAAACTCCGATTGTTGTGTTTCCTCTTCCCGCATCTAGGGCTTTCTTGGCTGCCTCAGTCAGTCTGACTAGGTGGTCCGTAGTGCGTCTGCCCTTTCTGAAGCCACTCTGCCAAGGGTGGAGTAGACCGTTATGTTCGAACTCATGTTCTAGTCGGTTTTTAATCATCCTCTCCATGACTTTGCATAGACAGCTCGTCAGGGAGATTGGCTGGTATGATCTTGGGTCAGTTTTGTCCTTCCCTTGTTTTGGGATAGGAACCACGATCCCAGTTTTCCAAACTGAGGGCATTTTTCCAGAGCTCCATACGAGGTTGTAGAGATTGAGTAACATTTGTTTGCCCTCCTCTGGCATATTACGAAGCATGTCGTATTTCAGGCGAGGTGAGGAGCTTTTACCTCCGCCAAGGGCTTGCTCGAGCTCCATTCTGTTGAAGGTTTTGTTGATGTCTCGGTCGTTAAGATCCTCGCATTTCCCTGAGCTGAACAGGTGATTGATATGCTCATCGACCTTTGTTTTGGTTGCTACAAAGTCCTGGTCATGGTTATCATTGCTACTGGTTGCAATGAAGACTGTGGCAAGCACTTCAGCTTTTTCCTTGTCATTGGCGTGCTTTACCCCATTTGCTATGAGGGTGGGTAAGAGGTTTTTGGACTTGGTTTTTTCGCTGGCAAGAGCTTTCGCTTTGCGCCATATTTGGCTCGAGGGTGTGAACCGAGTGATTTCAGAGCAGTATTGTCGCCAGTGATCGCGTTTTGCCTTTTTGATGTTTCTTGTTACCTTGGCCTGGAGTCTCTTGTATTCAACTAGGCGTTCAATGCTGAAGTTTCTCTTTAGTCTATTCCAGGCTGTTTTCTTGACCTTTACTGCTTCTTGGCAATCGCTGTTCCACCAAGGCACGCGTTTGTGTTTGGGGTTACTGTCTGGCCTTGATTGGGGGATGGCTGAGTTGGCAGCCTTGTAGAGAATCCCCATGCATTGCTCATAATAGTCCTCGGTGCTGGTACTAGTGATTGGTGTCTCCAGCTCCATGGCCATTATGTGCTTGTTTTCGTTCCAGTTGGCCTTTTCAGATTCCAATTCTTCCTATGCAGTGGCGCCTCGTTCTTGCTCTGTAGGCTTCCTATCTGTATTTTGATAGGGAGGTGGTCGCTTCCGAGGAGCTGGTCTTGGATGTCCCATCTGGGGGTTGGTCGAAAGCCAGGTGTTATGAGGCAAAGGTCCAAGACCGACCATTCCCCATCACTAGAGTTATATCTGGTGGGTCTATGGTCATTTAGTAGGCACAGGTTGTAGTTGTCAATAACCTGTTCTAGTATTCGGCCTTTGGAGTTCGTGGTTTTGCTCCCCCATAGGGCGTGGTGGGCGTTGAAGTCGCCCAGAAGTATTGTTTCACCTTCTAGGCCTTCAAGGAGCTTGTCATACTCCGAGGAAGAGTGCAACCTGGGACTATAGACGTTTACAATGTTAATAGTTTCGTGATTGATTTCTATTTCTATCGTAAGGTGCTCTACGCTACTCTCACATTGTGGCAATCTTTTGTAGGAAAGATTACTTTTTATGAGGGTCCCTATGCCGCCGCCGCCTTCACCCGTAGAGGTGGTTGCAGATTCTGTGGTATGGTCTTGTCTTTCGACATTGTAGTTGTACCTTTTGAAATCCTGGTTGGGATTCAGACGGGTTTCCTGTAGACATATAATGTCTGGGTGGTCGTTTTCGTTGTGGAATGTGTTCCACAATTCGTCAAGGTTGGTATTAGACCGGGTGCCTCGAACGTTCAATTGAAGAATTTTGACCCCCATGACTTTAGGCCCTTTGCAGGCGGTTTTTTTTGGCATTTTTGTTTGCCTTTTGGCCTGTTTACAGGCTTTGCTGGCCGAACTCCCAAGCGGGAGGGTGGGCGTGGCCGTCTCTATTGTGGGTGGCTCAGTAGGAGCCTCCTCCCCTTTTTCCAGATGTCTCATCACTGAGCAGTCCCCCCCGGGGGTGGCCAGCTTCCTCCTTACGGATTCCGCCCTTTTCTGCCATGCTGTTATTTCAAGAGGTGTGGCTGGTCCAGGTACTGGTATTCCAGCTGGCTGTTCAGTCCCCCTGCTTGTTTGCTGGGTGACCCTCTTCTTGGCCTCCCCATATGAGACCTGATCTGTTGTTTTAACCTTGAGGATGTCCTTGGCTTTTTGCAAAGCCGGGCATCCACGATATGCAGCACTGTGGCTTCCCTTGCAGTTTCTACAGTGGGGGGGGGTCTGCTGGCAGTCCTCACGTTTGTGGTTCCCTCCACAGTTAACGCATGCGCTGGCTTTGGTTCTACGGTGCTTTGCCACGTGACCCAGCAGGTGGCATCTGTAGCATCTGACGGGCTCTGGGATGTATGGTTTGACTTTGAAGGTCATCCATCCCAGTTTAACCTTACTTGGCAGTGCGTCCGAGTTGAACACCAGTTTCACTGCATAAGTCAGTCTGGCTGTTCCGCCAATCCGACCCACCCAGTCCACTTTGTGTTCCCCCTGGTTGTTCATTTCTTCCTTTATGTCGACATTCGTGAAGTCCCTTGGGACTCCCGATATGACACCTACCGCTTTGCTTTGTCTGGTGTTTTTGGTGGTGTATTCTTCAATAGACACCACGTGGCTGCCTATCGTTGTGATTTTCAGCAGCATTTGGAACTGCCCTTCACTGGTGGAGGTTACCAAAACCTCCCCGTCCCTTTTGTCTAGGCCTACCAGCATGCCCACCATGGCATACAGTAACCTATAGATTATCATGCGGGTTAACCCCGCAAAACCATCGCCCGCGAGTCCCTTGACCCTAACCCTCCTTCCATGGGTACCATCTCTCTGCCCCCCCCCCATTATGGCCCACCTCTCTCCCTTCCCTACTGGACGCACCACCCGGGGAACCCCCACTCTGCGCGATGGTTGGGACTCGCCCTCCCGCTGGGGAAGCCCCCTTGTCCCGAGACCTCTTGCTGGGAGTGCCTTCACTTCCTCCCACTTCCTCCCCCTCCTCTAACACCCGACCCTCCTTTTCCTTTTGGGGCCTGGTGTATTCTTAGGGGTGCTTTGTGGTGTGTTCTGGAGATTGCTCTCCAGGATCACCACTTGCTGGGCCACTTGTTCGTGGGAGAACTCTTCCATTGCCATTTCGTCACTGTCTTTGCCACCCTTTGGCGCCGAGTTGGCTGTGTCCAGTTGACCACCACCAGTATCATGCGCCACTTCAGGAAGCTGTTTGAGGAAGTCAGCTTCCTCCATGATGCTTACCCAACGGTGTGGATTATTTAGTAGGTAGTGTGTAGTAGGAAAATTTAGTAGGTACAGTATGTGAGATAGGATAGAATGCAGTAGGATTAATGTGTGAAGGAGATGAGTAGAGTAGGCTGTGAAAGGCGGAAGTGTAAAGAGAAGAGGTAGAATAGGCCTAGTAAACGTTACCAGTATACCAGCGCTGTGTCATCCCCTTCGGTAAAATTGGCGAAAATTCCAACTAAGCAAACTGAAAGAAAAATTTCAAAATTTTTCTCTTTTTTTTTTTTTCGAAAATTGGTGTCGAAACCGATCAAGGCTAGCACTAATGGCCGACAAATGCGGCTGTTTGAATGGCGAAAAATCTAGTGTTTTAAAGCACGCAAACGAACATCCAAAAGAAAATTGATCAAAAAGGTTTAAACGGGTTTTAAAATTACGAAATCTATTAAAATAATTTAATAACAATACCTTATAGTTACGACTCGGGGAGCACAGCAAATAAACGTAAGAATAAAAAGCTTTGTTTTCGAAAATTGGCGCCAAATAAAAACGAACAAGACAACACTAATGACCGACAAGAACAACGATTTTACTGGCGGAAAATCTAGTGCTTGATGCACGCGAACAAACCTCAAACGGAAAATGTTAAAAATAATTTAAATAGAAGAATTAACAAATAACACTGTTCTTTAAACTCTGGTCTCTCTTAAGCAATATAATTTTGTCGCAAACGCAGTAATGGACGCAATTTACACTAATCTAAAACACGTCTATCATCAACGAACGAAAAAATCCCATATGTATGAAATGTTCAGACACATTTGTCTTCTGGGAAAACTATGTTTCAGATTTGTCACAGCTGCGGCATTGCCGCAAAACGTGATGATAACAAGTTCTTGGAAATAGAAACATTTGAGGAGATGATTCCAATTGACTTTCAGTGCGGACATGTAAACTATGTGCGCTGGGGTTGCGTTGACGTTGTTGAAGCAGGACTTCTGAGGATGGAAAAGCCGGAAGTGTATCAAGCTCTAGTCGAAGGCGAAGGTGCCGTTTACAGGACTCGGCAACCTTTCAGTGGAGTTTGACATGCCATTGCCATCGAACAATCTCTAAACAAAGACTGCAGCAAGCACAGACAACTGTGTGCTAAAGATGAAGCGCTTGCAAAATACTATTTGACTGCTCACCTAAAAGCAGCGGTAACCGCTAACACAAAGCAACTTTGTGGGTTACATCAGACTGATAGCAGTGACCTCCACAAAGAGGCTACAACGAGACGCAGTGCTGCTGATAAAGCTGCAATCCAGAAAATCATTAGTGTTATTAATCAAAGACCTCGGCATTACACCAGAGAATAGGCAGCCTCTTGTAAATATTGTCACATCACTTGTATGTTCACCTGCGCCAAGTGAGGCACTGTGTAATGTGCGTGAAAATGGTCTAGAACAAATGAAGGAATTTGTAACTAATAGATTGATAACAGGTGAGACAGACTTTCATGGTCCTATTAGTAAGCATAATCTTTGCACATTTACTACACTGAACAAAAAAGCTGTTACTAAAAAGAAACAGGTGATAAAGTCATTAAATATTGATCGCCAAATATTCAGCAAATTGACAATTATTGGACAGTCGCGTGATGTGAACATAAAGGAATTGCTTCAGTATGAATTAGCGCCAGTTCCTGTCTCACTGTTCAATCTTGATGGGTCTCTTAGAAAGACACAGAAAAGTAGTATACTCCCTTGGCTTGAGAAGGACCACGCCACTGTTGAACTTCCATCATCTAGTGAGCCATCATTGGGTGTCATTGATCTCACGATGTTGCTAAGAATGGTTTGTACTGACACAGCCAAGTGTACTACCTTTGCTGAGCTCTCAGATCAGCTCTTGGACGCAGTCTTGAGTTTAAAATGTCAGTATATTGCTGTGTTTGGGGGACAATTATACGAATGAGGAATCAATAAAATCAGGTGAACGGGTCCGCCGTGGTAATATCCAGATGCAGGAGATAAAGAATCCAGCTGTTCTAACGCAACTTCCAAAACAGCGGCAGCAGATGTTGTCAAATGCAAAGAACAAGGCAAACCTTGCCAACTTCCTTTCTCATGATTGGATCATTAAGTTGGAACGTAGATTAAAAGCTGGTTGTGAGGTGTATTTTGCTGGTGGATTCCATGACATTAATCGAGTAGTGACGGTCGTGTTTGGTGGGCAGACCAGAGCTTGGGTCAGATCATGAGGAAGCCGATTCTCGAATGTTTCTACATATTTCACACGCGAGATATAAATGAGGCGTCAACCAAGTACTTCTTTGGTGTCTTGACTCAGATGTTGCAGCCATGTGTCCACGATACTGCTGGGTGCTTGACTTGAAAGAGCTGTATCTAAAGACAGGTGTACAACAAAAGAAGAGATTCATTCAAATGCATAGTATAGCGACCCAACTTGGAAAAAGTATGAGCTATATGCTACCAGCGATCCACACAGCCAGTGGATGCGATTCAACCTCGGCGTTCAGTGGGATAGGCAAACAAAAATGGCTGAATCTTATTGAAAAGCACCAAGAATTACACAGTGGAGTACATCATTTCGGAGGCAGTCCTTCTGACATTAGCCGAGGATGTCATGGTAATACTAGTGTCTCTAGTGTTGCGGAAAGAAACACGTATCACTTGATGTAGTTCGTTAAGAATTATTTGCAAAAATCAATGCAAAATATTAACTATTACCATCAACAATGGATAGCTTCCGTTTGCATCTCAAACGAGCAAATTATCAGTCATTTATATGGAATCATGCAACAGTTCCGTACCTCAATGGCTGATAATGGCTGGGTGTTCGATGAAGATGGGCACCTTTTTCCATGTATGATGATGCTCCCTCCAGCACATGAGGCAATGCTCGCATTTACACAATGTATGTGCCAAGCGGATTGTTCAACAAGGAGATGGAGGTGTCGCAAAGATGATATTGTGTGTTCTTATGTATGTAAATGTTGTGCTGACAGCTGCAGTAACCGTGAATTGAATATAGATGACTCGTCCTCTGAATCAGATACAGATTAATGATATGGAACATGAACTGACCTACACTACTGACCTACACATCGTCCTTGCATTCATAGAATGATTCATTCTGCGAAGAAATCGCATTTACCGAGGTTGGAGCGGAATCAAAATTCATGCTTACATTTAGGCTGACTTTTAGGGTATGACTTCCAAAATTTTTTTATGTTTGTGACGTCATAATTATATGCAAATTATTCACAAAACAAGAATAAATGTTACCGCTAGCGAAATAACTATGATACCTTTAATTTAACATCAGAATTGTCTTTCTAACCACATAAATAAGAAAGTTATGATAGTTAAAACGAAGTATATTTCTTTGCGGCAGTTGATTATGGTTACCATGGAAACGGTTCTGCAAAAAATAATTGCACCACTTTCAGACCCTACATCCACCCTGGTGATGACCACTATAGATCCCCCTAACAGCTGGTACTATTGGCATTTTTCTACCAGACCACTTGCTCCATGGTGCCGAATTCAGATTTGGCTGGTAGACTAATAATTAAAATGTACAATAACGACGATGACAGACCACAACACCGACATCAATGGTAATGATATTCCTGAAGAGTGTGTTGACAGCAATGATGGCGACAATAATAGCGACTTCGATGACAATGAGAATGACAAAAATAGCTTCGATATGAACAACAATGATGTAAACGACTACGGCGACGACGACGATGACGACAACGCATTAGAACAATGACTATTTTAGTGGTTGGAAAACTATTTCAAAGATATTGAAATCCATTTTAAGAGCATCTTAATAACATTATTATTGAACATAAAAGCTAGAAAATCAATACAGTAAAATGAAATTTCAAATCTTTTATCACAGCATTGATACTAACAAACTACTTTAGAAAATGAGCCAAAAATGGCCGATTTTGTAATTTCTGCCATAATGAAGATAATTTGGAACATTGTTTTATTTGGTGATCGGGGACATTCTATATTAACTCCGGTCAACACATTAAATACCTATCCAATATCTCTAGCTAAGTTTATAACAATCAATATGAGATTTCGCATCAGAGACAAAGAATATTTCGATGTTTTTAAAAACTATATAACGTGCCGTATCACGCAATGTTGGAAATGGTCTGTTTCTTTCTCTTATGGTGAAATAAGGTGAGAAATAAATAGGGTTTTATAAAATTACATTTGAAGAACTGTTTATATTGACCTAATGTATTTTAATGATTTGCAACTGTGCATAGATGTTTGTATATATTGTGAAATCAAAAGTTTCGTAAACAAGCAGGGCAAAAAAGAAAAATAAAGAAAGAAAAAATATATTAAGAAAAAGGAGTGGCAAGACCTTGCCTGTTCAGGATATTAAATATTTGATCCCGTGTAGGATAGGAGCATGTGCTCACTTTAAAGAAAGAATAATAAATCTAAAAGACATTTGTACTTTAAGTCAAAATCTTGTATTTTTGTTGAAACTCATCTGAAGGCTGCTGATGCATATACCAGAAACATGCTACACACACTGATCAAGGCAAATTAGTTTTGAAATATTCGTCATCTTATAGTTTGTTACTGAAAGTTAATTCCTGAATTATCGGGGTTGCCAATTCCGGATTGGGCCATGCCCAACCCATCTCTAGCTAAGTTTCACCCAGACCTCGCTCGTGTTGGGATCGATCGATCTTTGAACACCCTGACTATCAATTTCCAAAAAAGCTACACAGGTAAGCTGTTGAATATTTTGAAACTAATTTGACTGGGTGCTGTTGCTGCCTTAGGAAGCAACAGCACCCAGTCAAATTAGTTTCAAAATATTCAACAACAAGTTTATTAAATAGTACATACATACAATTCGTACAATGTGTCGGACTATTAAGAGTTAAATACGGGCTATAGAGAATCATTTATAACGTAATGATTATGACGTCATCCTACACGGCGCGTAGATGAATTTGGACGCCATCTGACGTCAGATTGATAGATGAATACTCTGGAAAGGTGAACTGATTGACGAAATATAGACAAATCATTCTCTTGTCACATAGAGCTCATTATGGCACGCGTTCTGCAAAATAGTGATCATATCTGCCACTTAATTATGTGACGTCATAACCAAATTCCTCACTTGTTAATTGACGGCACAATCAATATAACGTCACTCCATCACGAAAATCGAAAACTGTTACTAAAGTGTAAGAATTGTATACATTTGCGAAGAATTTATAATTTGTTAAATACTTTGCTAAATATTGCCATAGGCAGCAGCAGCCCCAGTTAAATTAATTTCAAATTATACAACACCTTCCCTATATAGTCACTTTAAAATTTGGATTCTGGGAATTCAGGTTTAAACATTTCAAATCAATTCCAATAATCCAACATGCGATAAGAAGTCAATGGAGCTTAGTTAGAAATAGGCTGAGCATAGCTATCAAAGGATTCATATATTCTAGAGAGAGTTTTGGTGTTTCTACTTTCTACATGCTACCATGCTTGACTGATTTACCTTCAGACGTTCTGCATTCTTTCTAATCCACATTCATTAATCTATCTGACTAGAAAAATGCGATACAGGTTATTCAATAGGTCTAGCTATCAGTAGCCTCTCTATTTTGCCACTACTATGAAATAGGCTGATTTTCAAATTGATACCATGAAATAGCCTTACATATTGACATGTTTTAGAAGTTCATAAACAATTATTATGTAACCTCAACAAGTTCCTGTCAATCATTTAGTTTACAGCTCGACAGATTACAGTCAACGATTTAACAAACTATGTATCCTGTTCTAAAGGCAGAAAGATCATGCCCGGATAACGCAGGCTACTGGGCCATTACTGGGGCAATAACGCGCTGCATTTCCCCGGTAGTGGCCCAATACTGGTCCAGTAACATACGTTAACAAGGTGTGCCCACGAAATAATTAAATTAGCTCGAAGATAACGTACAAAACCGGGTAGGCTAAGCGCGCACTCGCGAAGCGCAGTACACTGCTCCGCTCGTGTTGGGATCGATCGAACCATGAATTCCCAGAATCCCAATATCAAGGTACCGATAGAGTTGAGTTGTTGAATATGTTAAAACTAATTTGACTGCATGGAGCTGTTGCTGCCTATAGCCATCAGTCAAATTAGTTTCAAAATATTCAACATAATGGTTAATAAATACTGAAAACATACAATTCGTACAATTTGACGGACGATTCCAGGTTTATTTCTGTCAATTATGATTGTCAATTACATGTGTGTGACGTAGTTGATTATAACGTCAATACTTGAGTGACAGATTGGATTCATCCATTGATTAAATATCAATCTATATGGCTGTATTCAATCATGTGGTCACATCGCAAAGAATAGCTGCCAAAACGTTTCAATGACGATTGCATTATTTCATAATGTTTCTATGTTTTGAAAATCGAGAATGGGTGTGTATGGAGGTGGCTGAAGCAGAGTTTTTTCAAAATATATTCTCACATCTGAAATTAATTACATCGGTCTGATTAATCTGTCTATCCCACACAAATGACCAAATGGACAATGAGTTGAGTGGACAAATGGACAATTCAACTAGATAAGAACACTCAGTGATCCGGATAATAAAGGATTGCCATAATGTAACGCGTTCGTGCGTGTATCCCAAGCGGCGTGCAGTAGACACGCGATCTTTGTTGTGCATCTCACTGAAAACACACCATCTAATATTGTGCCTCTCTAACAAGGAATACTGATCAACGCAAAAAGAGTACAGCCTACAGTCAATATAGCTATATCTGTAACCAGACAACGTCTCGTCTGAAACAGTGTCATCGGAAGTCAGTTCACATCTAATGACATATAATAAGTGGATATGCGAATGATTAACCAAGATAACGTTCTAGATACTGGAAATGTGTTGTAATGTAAATTTAAGCATTCTACTTTTACGGGGATGGTGTCTCAGGTGGAATGGTTCTAGGGAATAAATTGAACCACACAGAACATGGTTAAGAAGTTGCTGTGAATATACCATGTAAGAAAACTGGTATACGCCCTTCCAGCGTTAGCTATGCCCCGCCCATCTTTATCTAAGCTTCACCCACCCCCACCTCGTCCATGTTGGAATCGATCCATCTCAGAACTCTCTGACTTTCAGTTTCCAGAACACTATACAGGTAAGCTGTTGAATATTTTGAAACTGATTCGACTGGTTACTGTTGCTGCCTATGGCAGCAACAGCCTCCAGTCAAATTGGTTTCAAAATATTCAACATAATGTTTATTAAATGGTAAAGACATACACTTCGTACAACATGTCGGCCTATTAAGCGTTAAAGACGGACTATTTCGAATCATTCATGACGTCATGATTATGACGTCAGCATACTCATAACTTAGTTGATTATGACGTCATATGTTGGATGGATAAACTGGAGAGGTGAACTGCGGGTGTGATGGGTGGAGCGGTGGGTTGTGTGGCATGATTTCGCGCATTGGGCGGGCCATTTCGTAAGGTGGTCTGCACTGGTGTAGTGGATGGGTTGGTTGTACCTGTGGTTGGGTGACATTTACTGATGGTGGGTTGGTCAGTGTGTGTGTGGTTACGTGGATTTGGTGATGTTGGTGGATGTGTAGCTAGACGGGTGGGTGGGTAGGTCCGTTGATTGGGTGATGTGGGTAATGATGAAACGAGGTGAACTACCAGGACCGTGCTAATGCCCACTTCTAAAATATTCTTTCAATAAACTAACGATCAATAATGACAGTAGATTCCGCGGAGACAGTGTGCTGAAGTATGGTCTATTCTAGCATTCTCGCCATTAATCACGTTTCCTGATCAATGTAGAACTAAGGATGAAAATTTGAATAGAATGTGTGTATGCACTTGGCGGATAATTCAATTTGGTTAAGATGGAAGTTGTCAATCCAATTTAAACCTCGGCATAGGGTGCAGAAGTAAGGCTAAATCTGGACTAATGAAGTTGACCTAGATATTCAGCTACTCGGCATTGAGGGATATGGGAGAATGATGTCGACGATACAACTCTTATATCAGGAGATCGTCTTTGACCCACCATTAACGGTGTGGGAGATGTCAACGCAGATGTGTGTCTGAATCTCGGGAGGATTATGTCTCTGTCACTCAATCGATGCCCATTATTTGACCATCGACAATTCCTCTCCTGCGCACGACGGATGCCGCTGCCGCGCCATGATATTCCATGCTAAAATAATGTCAATGATCATTCTACAAAATCATTGTCAATATGTCTACCCACGCAGCTTCTGAAACAGTATCTAGCTGGGCTAAATGAGATAACACATCAAATGTTTGTCCATAGAGTGACGGTTTTATCGATTCACCATCATAATGATTTCAAGAAGCTATATGTACACATCTACAGCACTGGTTTCTTTCAGTGAATGAGATTTTCGGGCTATTATTTTTAATCGATTCTAGATTATGCGTCACCTAGATATAGGATGAAGGCAACTGACACAACTCGTCGATAACCATGGCAATTATGTAGCAAAGGCTTTATAGTGGTAATTAGTCACACTTCAATAAATTCCAGACAAGATTCATCGTTCAACACGTCTCTGAGCTTTGCGAATTGTAACTTACCGTACTAAAGCCTCTGGAAATGTCAGGAAATGGCCAGTTTCATGCCATTGATAAATCGTTCACACAGCAGGGTCGGGGTTAGAAACAGAAAATGGTCTTTTATCCTGACTGCTTCAATATTGACGTAGACACTAGACTGTATTGGTTGGATGTTCATACCATGGTAAATTTGATTGGGATGTAATAATACAGCTTCAATAAGTTTATATGTTAACTGAGTATAAAGCTGTCCGGCGGTGGTTGGATGAAATATGAAGTATATCTCTCGCGAGCATTCCCAAGTGATGTATCGGATAGAGCGTGGTTTATTGCTTCACTGATTATAGGTCGTCAAACGTAGCGACGAGACATCAGGGTAGTTTTTAAAATAAACTGCATAAAATAATGGTTACAATTTTGACGCTTTTCAGAAAATATTTGCAAAATTCATGGTAACTATGAGGTAGTTAACAATCTTAAGACTTAAAATCTTGTTATATACGCTACATGTAGGACAACAGATATGGGGAATCTAATATTAAAAGTCAGATTACATGCCTCCCGTCTACGTAACATGCGCAACTGCTTCTATGAAATTGTCTTTGTTAACTATGCATTAACTATACATTGTTTTAGAAATATACGTTCGGGGGTAAGCTTAAAAGAAGGCAATTTAAGTACATAATATATACCGCATATTTTATATCGTTAAATTTGATTGTCGTCTGCTTGCTAGACGTAGTAAATGTTGAATGTATGCGAGGTCAACTCCACGTTGCTCCTGATTTAATATTCCATTCTTACGAACATTTCCCCATTGTTTATACTACACGTTTAATAGATTCAGATTTAGTTTTCAGTGTGCTCGCCCCCCTAGATGCGGTAAAAGCTAAATTTTACCCGGACAAAACACAGCTTGCATTTGTTTTTTACTATTCATGTTTACTAAAATTCTCATATTATTAACATTGTATGACTTTTGATTTCTTTTCATTCTTTCAGTTCTGTTAAGATCTGTACTGTTCATATGTAGTACGTAGTCTATGTGTTATTTCGATGCCATCTTTGGTTAAGTTAAGCTGGGTACGGACCGCCCGTCCTGGATTCGTTCCTATAAGTGCGCTCCACCGCCCCTCCCCCTGGGTAGAGCAATAAGCGTGTATAAGCCTATATGAGAGGAATTTCGTCGTGAAAACGACTAGGTTCGTTAGAACGCGTGGTGCGCATGCGCGCACCTGTCGCTGTTTCGACGACACATGTGCGTTACGACCAAGAGCGAGTATGTACTTTTAGTGTACCGAGTTGGTACTATTTAATTCTTAAAGATTACTTGTTCTCGTCACTTCTAGTATGAATCAAGACCAGAATGTGACCAGCTATCTAAAACTGTAAACCATTTCAAAATCGGTACAGAGATGGCTGAGTTATCGCCGATTTTCCCCTTCAAATTATGCTCAAAATATGGAAATGGCGTCGTAATCGCGTGTATATATATATATATATATATATATATATATATATATATATATATATATATATATATATATATATATATATATATATATATATATATATATATATATATATATAGCTAGAAAATCAGTGATTTGTGTACATGTGACTTACTACGTCATCCGCACATCTATATGTATAGTAATATTTGGATAATTGTGTACACGTCACAAGATTATAGCACGCTGATTGGCCGCTCAGCTAATTCTGATTGGCTAAGGCAGCCAGTTCTGACGTTCCAATGAGTATAAAAAGGGATGATTTCAGTAGATCAGGAGCATCGTCGGTCGGGGGCCGAATAGTCGAGAACTGTCTACAGTGTGGGAATCTTGACGAACCACCCCGAACACCAGCGACTGATACCTACATCATCTCGGTTCCTGCAGGTTTTCAGCTCAGCTGACATCGGAGCAGTTCTCGGCGCGCCGCACCTTCAATTTTGTAGGCTCTCGGGGGGCCAAAATAAGAATTAAAATATTGGTCCTCTTTAATTAATATCTACAAAGGAACAGCTATGCGGTGAGCCCTTAGTGGGCCCATAATGTAACGTGATGTAGAGCAGCGATTTTCCTTGGTGGATGACTCGCCGGATCTGCCAACCACGCCGAAAAGTGGCCTTCAACCACCACACTGCATGTCGTGTGTGTTCTTTTTAACGTTTTGACCGCAACCAAGTAAACTTTTCCCGGTGCGCCACAAGAGCTATTTGACGCACCCCGCACCTTTAAGCTTTAATATGTACATGCACTAATTACAATTATATAAGTAAACCTCTTTGTTAATGGGTTATGATTAACTTTCTTAAAACTACCGTCGTCGTACGGGAACTTTTCGTCATTACAGCATCTATTATGTATGACTTACAAACTATTTGGTAGACATTGTTTACTACTGTGTGTCACTGTCCTGAGTTCGAACCGTTTCCAACTTGGAGCCAGCATGTGGAAAACCTGTTTGCGGAGATCTACATGCGGAGATGTATCCAGCTTTAGAGAACGTGTCGACTCACGTCACAAGTATCGTGACGTCTCAATTTCAGCAACATAGCAGCCCGGTATGTAAGAGTAGCTACTGAATATTCAAGTAACTATAAATGGTATCTTTAACTATACAATATTATTTCTGTAAAAGGTACTGATGACAAATAGGTACCGTACCGGTCCTCGGACCGCATCTTATAATTTCTTTATATTACTGTTTAGAATTATCCTTGTTTACTGTAAGGTGTTTAGACTAACCGCACTGTATTAGGTCCATCAACCTGTATTACCACTGTTTTAATCAATCCGTAAACCGTCATTATTCTGTACTTGTTTAGTTAGGTATATGGCCAGCGGCCATCTTGTTGATATGTTTTGCTTATTTATAGAAAACTTAGGACTGCAGTGCATTAGGAAATACTACACAGCAACATTTATATATGCATCACTCTCTTCCCCTCCCCCCCCCCCCCCCCCCACCCCCACCCACCCCCGATATCAACAATTTTTCACTGAGGTCGCTGTCCTTGCTATACCGCTGTTTAGCCCGGCATGCTACCGACTAAATCTGACTATTCAGCTCGATAGGACAGGTTTAATGTGATCAGAGACAATTTCTTTGCTAAGAGACTTGGCATAGTGTATGCCTCTGTTCCGATCGTTGCAGTAATCTAGGCCCGCACTTCGGCAATGTTGTGCAAAATTGGTCAACTTACCTATAGGGCCTCATATTTAAAAAGTCATTGTCGCTTTCATGTTCCACTAAGTCTTATGTCTTCTTAATTGTTTGGATGCCCCTATCCGCACCGTGGACTGATCCGACTCTGGGAAACTATCGGAGGTTTCTGAGCGGTGATGGCCAAGGTACGGTGTCACATACACGTCCCCTGTATCTTCGGATACGTAGTAGTTAGTTATCCTTGCCAATGAAGGAAGCACTGGGAACACATTATTATTCTTTGATAGTTTGTTAAAACTATATTTCTCCCGCACCGCAGTGCATATTGGGCATTTTGAATATAAACCTAATAGCAGGTCAAAACTTAGCTCCATGGGACTTGGTGGCGGACGAGATGCGCATTTCCACCAAACTCATTGAAATGTCTGGGCAAGATGTCGGAATCTGCCATGCCCTCACGAGAAGGACATTTGCGGTGAATATTCGTCTCTCTATCCCCCACCGTAACGATAGGTCAGTCATAAAAATATGCTTGTGTTAAAGGTAGCCATTGTCCTGTGATGTTTTATGTGGTTAAGCAGCAAGGCATCCGGATCCCACCAAGCTCGGATGACTGGCAAAGTAACATGTACGCCCACTGTTCTTGGAGGTAGACGCTCTGGGGCGTCTGCGCCCATTGGAAAGCTGTATCGAAAGATAGCTAGGATCCCCGCCATTTGCGGCCTAAACTAGTTTTTGTTTCTAACACCAAACTGGTAGGTTAGTCGTGTCGGAAGGCCCACACAAATAAAAGCGGCACCTACTAATACAGTATCTTGGAACTATATAAGACGGTGACTTGGGAAACCTTCAGGAATCGCTCTTCCAGACTTCACAAAAACCAGCACGCAACACCAGAGTAATATTTTCCACTAGGATGGTCTTTTTCACAGCACTTTGGTTGAATAAAAGAGTGGCCCATTTTGCTAACTCTTTTCCTCCGCTTCGGCGTTGAAGGTATTTTCCTGTGATGGAGGCCCACGCGAGGCTACTACTTCTCACAATGACAGCATCGAGGAGTAATGCCCATGTGAGGCACAATGCCTCTCGCCATTCTAGGAGTTTCTTTTCCTTTTTCAGCCTAAGGGTATAATAACATATAATAAGTTAATTAGTCATCTCATATGCGGGAGTCTCCCTTGCGGGGATACCTCTGCGGACTTACGAGTCTGTGTGGTACCTCCAGGGTCACCACGTTTAAAGTTCATCAGCTGTCTCTATGTCATGTATTATTTTATGCTCACTGTTATCTACCAAACTTTGTGGTTTGGTTAGGTTATATTTCTATTATTTTAGTATTTTGTCACAAATCCTTGTAAGTCCATAGTTCTAAATTTCTATGGACAGGCATACCAGTGACACAAACTCATGGGCGGACACCATTCAATTCAATGTTAGCGGCGATGGTCGCACGGCCGCACCGGAATGATTGAGTTCCACCAGCCTTACGAGCTGGTCTCGGTATCATGCGGAGCAGCGTCGCACGGGATCCAGAACTCCGAGACTAGGAGCTAGCCAGCCCTCTCGTTTGTCATGCACATGTGGCGCGGCGACTGAGCAGCACGTACTGGAACGACCAAACGTTGCCCCGCGAGCTACATTAATTTGAAAATTCCCCATTCAGGATCTGGTGAAGCAGCTAGCAACATACTTTCCAGAGGTATTCCACCATACACAGAGAAGCACCTGAAACATAGCCTCATGAAACAGTTTGGAGAACATGTACAAACCGTGCAAAATGATGGAAAAGTTAATATACATACATTCAGCGATGGTGCACATAACATTTTGCATCAGTCATATATTGATGCAGGCAACCTGAGAGTCAGTGAAGAAGAACAACTCAAACAGACAAAACTGATTGGTGCAAAAATCAGAGAAGATATGTTGAACATAGAACAGGATAATGACATTTATCCAAGTCCATCAGAATTGAGTGAACTAGAAAGGTCAGTTCCAGACCCGTTCTACACCCTAGTTGCTAACATTTTCTAAGAATTACGAAATGAATCAGCCAATTTGAAGAAGCAACTTCTGATAACCCTTTTGCGTAACATCCTCATGCATGCAACATAAAAACAATCATACATATCACATCTTATGTTATCTGCTGGCCTGTTTATCAAGCAGACAACACGATCCAGGGTTTTCATTGCTGTCCTGTCACCCTTAGGTCTCTGTATTTCATATACTCAAATTCTATAGTTTAAAAGGAGTGTAGCTGTTGAAAAGCGAATGGATTCATTAATATCTGGTCTGGTTGAGGTCAACAAAGGGGAGACTTCTGTCAGTGGGTAGCCGACAATTTAACTATAATGAAGAGACAAAATCAGGACATGATACCACACATGTAATGGGTATAATAGGATACCAAACTGAGACTTCCTGTGAGCGTACTCCAGAGCCTGTTGTTAGCCAGACAGTTTCTGCAACAGATGCAATATAGAAAGGGGACTTCAGTTCAATCATCAAATGCTACAAGTGTCCTTTGAAATCACGTCTGTCTGATATCAAGATATGCAATCTGAGCACTACAGATATGTCTACATGTAAATTCCAAATAATGGCTACCCTTTGGCTGTTATCTAGTATGCTTTCACCAAGTCCACCGAGCTGGCAATGTTTCATGTCAGCCATAATTAAAGGCGAGTGCTCTTGCACAACTGTGGTGTTCAACCCCCTAAACCCTTCAACAGACGAAGCTGTTTATAGCACTATGATGTATGTAAAAAAGCAAGACAGAAAAGTCGGAATGCGCTGTGCTTCACTTACCTTTGAGCAACCATTGTATCTGAGTGCCTGTAAAATCAAGCAAGAAAATCAGAATGAGTTTAAGGCCATGTTCTTACATCTGGGAGGATTCCATTTACTTATGTCTTCCCTTTGAGCAGGGTGTAACACTTCATCTATTACTTTTTGCACCTGAAGTCAAGTACTACTGAGGACACAAAGTTGTCAGAAGAACTGTCTGAATGCTCTAACAGTGGTGCTCGGAATGCAGATGGACAGTGCAATATGGGTAATGATAGTGATGCATCAGATTTAAAGGAATCTATGTACATGATTCAGAATGATAATGATAGAGAGCAGAATAGTGAAAACAATTTCCAACAGATTCCTGTACAACACAATTCTAATGGGGAGCCTATGGAAAATGACATTTGGTCACAGTAAAAAATATTCTACAGCTCTGTATTGGCTGGTGAAATGACTTTGGACGACATAACTGTCAATACAGATTTCATTCAGCTGCATGAAGAAATGGTCAATAGAAAGGAATCTCAGGAATCCAGAAGAACGGCAAAGCTATGGCTCATGTTTATGGACATTGTTGAAATTGCAATGCTTTCATCAGAGCTGAAATAACAGGTTCCTGGAAGTTGCATCCTTTGGGTGTCCACAAAAATGTTACCATCCCTCGCAGCTGCAGGTCACAAGAACTATGCAAAATGCTGCCGTTTGTATCTTCAAGACTGTCAGATTCCATGTAAATGTTTTTAAGAATCAATACAAAAGGGCGAATTCGCTATAAGGAGGAACAAAAGCCTATTCTGGAATAGGACCTGGTCAGATATGATCATAGAACAATCACTGATGAGATCAGGAAAGACGGCAGGTGGACGCATCTTTTCTTCTTTCTTCTTTTCGTTCGCTGATCATACTGCCAGTTCTGTAAGTGACATGATCATATGCGGTGGACGCATCAATATTACCCACACAAACTCTGCAAGAAACATATGGCTACTCACTGCACATGTTGTAGCTATGTATACCGATGCTCTACGCTGCCTTACCATTACGTTTACTGGGTCATGGTCAGAACAGCATAAAGAGATGCACCCAGGAAACATTAAAAAAGGATTATGAGGACATGAAACAATGTAGATAATGCCCTAAAAATTGGGACAGCTATCCAAGATAAACTGAGTGGGATGACATTTGGCGATGTAAAGACTAAGAGGGTAGAACAAGCTAAAACATTTGCTGCCATGCAAAAGCCCATCACGATATCTGGTGATGAAATTCGGATGTTATCACAGGCACTGGATCACCGATTTGTGTCCATGTCATATTGTGGATTTGGATGAGTTGATCTGATTACCTAACTCTGGCATGTTCATTTATGTTCTACCTAATTGTTAGCACAGTGCACACGAATCTCGATGTGGATAACGCCTTGTCTAAAAATGTAGTAGCATCTTATAGGTGCAATATTAGCCCATGCATACTTTAAAGAGGGAGTGCTAATAGGTCTGCGACTATGTATATAGTTGTGTTGTTTGCATGGAAGCACGCACAGACTGAATGATAAGATATTCAGTAATATATTCAGTAAGATATTCAGGAAGATATTCAGTAAGATATTCAGTAAGATATTCAGTAAGATATTCAGTAAGGTATTCAGTAAAATATTCAGTAAGAATCGTCAACTGGGATTTGGCAAGATGTGCCATCTTTTGCGTACTGACGCGCATGTGCAGAACATGCTTAACACTTTGTGAAAAGAAGTGGAATGACTAAATGACGATGTTGACCAATCGCAGAGCTGGAATCCAATTTGATAGCTTAGATGACGAAGAAATTGATGATTGGATGACTGTAATTCCGACCAATGAAGATTGGTTTCTGTTGTGCTTTCTTAAGAAACTGGCAGAAAGAATAAAAAATAAAAACTGCTGCAGAGCAGCACTTTTTAATTGTACCACCATTGATCTGCGTGTATAGACTTGGTAGCTCATGTAGTACGTTTTATAGATTGTTGGTCTCATTGTTTGAATAGGATAGCTTAGTAATTCTCTGTAATCTTGTATAAAGTTTTATTTGTTGGCGATTTTGCTTTGAAATTCATATTTATAGTACCGTAATAAAAGTATATATACATATAATCATTGATTATTTTAGTTGTCATCAAAGGAAAACTACAAATTCCCATACCTGGATAAGTTAGATGCATTGCGCAGGCTCAGATAGTCAATATAAATATTCTTCCTTGTTATCACATGAAGAAGGCATGCCAGACTGAGACTTCCTGTGAGCGTACACCAGAGCCTGTTGTTAGACAGACAGTTTCTACAACAGATGTAATACAGGAAGGGGACATCAGTTCAGTCATCAAATGCTACGAGCGTCCTTTGAAATCACGTCTGTCTGATGTTAAGATAGGAAATCTGAGCACTGCAGATATGTCTGAAAATAAATTCCAAATAATGGATACCCTTTGGCTGTTATCTAGTATGCTTTCACAAAGTCCACCAAGCTGGCAAAGTTTCATGTCAGACATAAGTAAAGGAGAGTGCTCTTACACAACTGTAGTGTTCAACCCTCTAAAGGCTTCAGGAGACGAAGCTGTTTATAGCACTATAATGGTGTATGTAAAACTATCATCTTCACTCACCATTAGAGGTAAGCGTAGACACAACTACACAACCAGTTGACCTCTAGTAGTGACCGATCCATTTAGCATCAGTTGAGAATCGATAAGCGATATGAACAGATTATCTTTTGACTGTGAACCAATATTGTGAGAAATGTCCGGCCGACCGATGTCAGACGGTCCAGAGAATTTTCAGTTGTTTGCGGCAGCCAGGATTGGGATGACAGGAACAGAATTCGTGGTGGCAGAAAACTGTAAGTAAGATTATGATCAGCAATACTGACACACAACAGAACAGTAATGCACAACAGAACAGTCGAATTCACACAGAAGGATCAGACGAAGTCCTCAAATTTCTAGCATAGTATTTCCTCAATGGTCGTGACTCTGGACGATCGAGAGACATTGCAGAACATAGAATATTGAATTCGAATGGCAAATGCCAGCTGGTAATCGAGTTTATGAATAAATCCGAAAACGAAATAATGCATGGCAGCGTAAGCCGCACAGTAGTGGTAATCTTTTTGAATAAAAACAGTATGGACAAGTGGACAGAAACCCAGCAAAACTCTGAGTAATGAATAATAGTAACGATAGATTGAGCATTAATCAAGATTTATTACAGAATAAGCATACTCATGGCGCATTAGACAATATTACGAAGTACGTCAGTGAATGTTTGCCTAGAGTGTATTCAGTTGGAGAATCAAGAAATTAAATAGAACATTGTGGATATAGAGAAAACTGCAATGTAAAATTAGTGATTAATGTTAAAAACAACAGTAAAATCAATAGCGCACCGGATGAAATAAGTCAAATGACAATAAATCTAAATAGTAGTATACAAGGGGTGACAACCAAATCCTCTTGATAGTAAAAATTAATGTATACACAGTCATGAGGTAACTACAAAGTCCTCTCGTATACTTAGTTGCAATACCGATTTGAATAGTACAAATCGTTGGGGTGAAGAAAAACTGGAAGAAATAAGTTTAAATCCTCTGATCTTGAAACCTTCTACAATGGATCCCGACACTCAGCTAGCAGAAGAGGTCAAACAAAGTCTGCTCCAATATGCAGTCGATGTAAAGGACAGAGAAAATGCACGAATCGCGAGAGAAGAGCGCTACGATCATGTTCATCACATACAGCCGTATGATTGAATCATACCGGAAGAGGTGCGTGAGCGATTGGAGGCATGTCAGTATACCTTAGTTGCCATTAAAGAGCCACGATCAGGCAATGCAGCCTATATTGTCTCCTGGACATCTTGGGTGCAATTACATAAACAGGTGGAACAGTTCCTATCCACTCGATATCATAGTTAAGCCACATGGAATCAGATCAGAGACCACATCATCACTTATTTTGTGTCAGCCAGCCAAGTGTGAGCTTGAGAACATACAGCAGAAGGGAGGCGAGACAATAAATGTGTTCAACCGGAAATTTCGCAGTTTCGCTAGAAAAGTGTATCCCGGTGGTGAGAATGAAGACAGCAAGCGTCTTGTTTTCAGAGTGTGTATTAGGGCATTAGTGGACAAACGACTTGCCAAACAGATGCTGTATAAAGAAAAAGACACGTTAGAAGACACCATTAGATTTATGGAACAGCAAGGCAAACATAAAGATTTACTTGATGCAATGAAGATTGACGAATCCGATCTAAAGAAGCGATGGATGTCGATGCCATGGGATATACAGTGAATCACACAGGCTAGCTATTCCGTGAATTAGATAAATGATTGGTTATGAGACAAGATAAGGAATTCGGACAAATATTCAAAATGATAAAAACCATTCAGACGATCATCATGGATAACAATACAGTGCAACCACAGTGGTTCATGATTCTGACAACATGAGAGCCAATGCAGTGTTATCAGTGTGGACAATCAGGTCATGTTAAGTATTTCTGCCTGACAAACATGGCTCAGTATCAGCAACCTGGGAATCAGCAACAGGGGCAGCCGAAGAGAATGGTGACATGTCATGAATTCTGGCAAACTGGACATATCAAACGATACTGCCCGACTTTGGAGAAAACATAGTTGGTCCATACATGACGAATGAAATGCTGAAGCATACCAATGCGAGCATCACGTGTTGGGGATGCGGCGAGAATGGTCACACCAAGAATCAATGTCCTTGTAATGACAGAAATAGCACACAACCACAGCTGAATCGAAATGATGTGCAGCCAGGAAGTTACTGTTATGGGTGCGGAGCATCCGGACACATGAACTGGCAGTGTCCTCACAATGTGAACAGTCTACTTGCAAGACGAGATGCTGAGCTGAGATTCGAAGCAATGGACATTAACATGGCTGGCTATGGTAATGGTAATAGCTGGGACCCTGAGAATCAAGATGGCATGAGACGCAGGAGCTATGCCGAAGCTGTACATGATGGTCGTATCTGGATAGCCCATGACACACCAACTGGCTCCTGGTCCGATTGTTATTAGAAAATAATAAGTGTCTGAAGGACGAAACTGGTCAGTATATGGACGTATTTATAGATACTTGTTCTAATATATTGCTCATTAGGAGTGCTATTTGGAAAACTCTTTTTGGTGCTCGTCCCTTAAGGAGAGCCGGAACTTCACTTGCTGTAAATGGTACCCCTATTGATGTGTTTGGAGAAATACAAATACGAATTCAGAATGCATGCCAAATTTCAGTGCTTGTTGTGAAATATATGAACCATGAATGTTTGATTGGTATGGATGCACTGTCTGTGGATATGGATGTGATTGACTATGGCAAGTGTGAGATGGAATGGTATGTTAAGAAATATAAACTCAATGCCCCTTAAAGGCACCCGGATACTTATCTATATACTGATGATGCCAGCATTAAAGAAACGACAGAATATGAAGTTATCGATAAATACTTAGTGACTTTGCCGATATTTTCGATACTACTTATCCAAAGACACTAGATAAAAACCATATGATTGAGTGTGTAGTTCCAACTGGAGATCATCCGTTGATTACGCACTGTGCCTGCAGGATGCCGTTAATGAAAGCCCATATCGTTAAGAAATAGGTTAAGGAAATGATGGAAGCTGGAGTGATTAGGCCATCGCCATCACCATTGGCGTCGCCTATCACTCTAGTGCCTAAGAATGATGCCACTACTCGCGTTTGTATCAACTACAGCTCTCTAAATATTGTATGTTGTAAAGATTCATATCCGTTAGCGAACATATATGCGATATATGACTCTATGTATCTCTGTTTTCGACGATGGACTTGAAATCTGGATATTGTCAAATTCCAATGTTCAGCCAAGACATCGAAAGGACAGCGTTTATCTGCTCTGAATGACTTTTTGAATGGATTTGTATACCCTTCGGATTTTGCAACTCAGGCACAGTTTTTCAAGGTTGTGTTGGAAAATTCATGCATTTTTTAGTCAATGACATAGTAGTATATTCTAAGAATGATAGGGAACATGCTCATCATCTAAGACTAGTCATGCAGCGAATACAAGAGTACAACCTCCAGCTGAAGAGAAAGAAGTGTGATTTTGCCAACAAGTCAGTAGATCTACGTGGCTACTGTATTTCAACACAAGGTATTTGAAATTTATTTAAATAAATGCTCCTCAGGATGTTGGAGAAGTGAGGAGTAATCTGGGTGCTACAGGATACTACAGCTCGTGTGTGAAGAATTATGCAGAAATAGCTCATCCCTTGGTGGAGTTGACAAAGAAGCACAAGCAATTTTTGTGGTGTGAAGAAGAGAAAATAATATTTGACAAATTGAAGAATATGCTGTGCAGCGAAACAGTCTTGACATCAAACCTGAAAACCATATCACTTGTACACAGATGCTTCCAGTTATGCTGTCAGAGCAATGCTTGTCCAAAGGATGAACAAGGTATAGAACGTGTCCCACAATATGACAGTGCCACATTGAAAGATAGTCAGCTTAATTGACCAGTTATTGAGAAAGTAGTGTACGCTGTCATTGATGCATTAAAGAAGTTACACCCATCTCTTTTTGGCACCAAATTTATGGTCTATACCGACCATAAACCTCTTAAGAGTCTGTTTGTTGGTGAGTTGCACAACACAGCGATAGAACAGTGGGCAATATTACTTGCTAAATATGGCTGCAAGATTGAGTATATTCAGGGCTGCAAGAACATCCATGCATATATACTCTCTCGACTACGATGTCCAGCAGAAGTAGCTACCTTCGACAGGAGATTACATCCTTTCTGACGTAGAAGATGGAGTGTTGCCGCACGTTCCATTAGAACCATATAACATTTCCTTCAAAGTGCTATGCGATGAGCAGCATGAATAGTTTCCAGAAATGTTCAAGGAAACAGCAGAATACTGAGTAATCCATAATGGAGTCGTCTATTCTACACGTACTCCATCAGCTTTAGATGCAGAGTACCCACGTGTCATCCTTCTGACAAGATTATGAAAACAAGTACTGGAGAAAGCGCATGGGAGAGCTGGTCATCACACTTTGCAGAATACTCTGATTAGAGATTCTTTTGTGTGGTCGACGTTAATAAAAGATGTCATCCACACACTGGATGTTTGTCCGGTGTGTCATGTCAATCAAGATGTGACAACAAGAACCAAGTATATGCCTATGCCAGTGGCGAAATATCCTAGTCAGCAGATTGGCATGGATTTGGTAGGACGTTTAATTGAAACTACAAATGGCAATGTTACATTCTGACGACTGTTCAGCATGGGCTGCGGCTTAACCTATTCCAGCCAAGACAGCACTGCATGTAGAAGAGAAGCTTTTCAACGAATATCTCGCAAGATATGGTGTGCCAGAGATTCTGATTACATAACAAGGCAAAGAAATCTGTGCAAGAAGTATCGAGACTAGATACAAGGAGTACAGGATAGACCATCGACATGTGAGTCCATATCATCCTTAGACAAATGGTCGCACTGAGCATTTCAACCATGATCGAGAAATGACTGATGAGCAACCCGACGAGGAGGAGTCATCCATGGAAACTGGTGTAAGACCAACTATTTTTGGCATGCACTCATTAAGCCGGTACAAGCTGTGCAACCCCCAGACCACATCCAATTCTTCCACTGACTAAAACAAGCACCCAAGAATCAATGGATTTGATTGGCTGAAGAGCGATGAGCAATTTGTTCACTATATATGTTCCATTTGCGACGATAGGAATCATTGTTCACGTTTTTGTTGAACTAGATGGATCTCTTATTAGTAAAAAATTAGTATTGGATCACAAATTAATTTCATCATGTTTAACTTTAGATTTCTTGCTATAGCTGTGTTTGTAATCATAGTTAGCGATAATATCAAAAAGATTCAGAATGGTGTGATATTAACCAGACACCTTCTGATGTCAGTTATCAAGCTAAATGGACGATACTAATATCCATTGCTACACCAAGCTTGCCTGCCGGTTATCAAGATCAGGTAGCTTTAATAAGGTGTGGTATCATGATATCTCATACTAAGAAAATGTTATCCGACCATGACCTGAACAGTTTGTTATGCAGATTGACTGTAGTTGACGGTGTGACGTCCGAGAAGTCAACTAAGAGTGGAACATTGTTAATGTGGAAACAACGTGGACTTCTACATTTCGTGGGTGACATAGCTTCTTATTTGTTTGGAGTAGCCACGTCTGGAGACATAGAAGCTATGAAAGGTATCATAAAAATATCAATCATAAACATCAATGAACTAGTACATTACAGTAATCAATTAGCGACGCATGTTAAACACGCTCATGTCGAAATTTGTGTTAGGATTAACGACTTGTATGATGCTGTAATGAATCTATCGACCATCATAGATGGTGTACCTTGAAGTCAAATGTGGTGGAAACGATACATATTTGCAGAAATCTGAATTGGACAAGCGGTTTATGTGATTGAAGGCATGGAATATGCATACCGTTGAGCATTAATGACTTTAAGAACATCTACTCTTGAACTTGGAAGATTGACTGAGGAATTATTTAGCACTTCTGACTTAACCGATGTTGGCCGTCAAATTGATATTAGAGCTAAACTTATCCAACTGTATCAATGGTATTATGGTAATATCATTGTTTATCCACTTTGGAGTGACCCGGAAAATCTCCATTTTATGGCTACCGTGCCACTTATTGATGGAGGAAATTATGTCGAACACAGCATGCATTCACGGCCCTTACCTTTAAATGAACTTGGTCATTATATACAGGTTGTTTTGTCCAGAGTGAGTTTAGGTCTCGATACACGAACATGATTGTATTTCCTCCCATCCAAGTGCCGAGGAAATGAACCCAGAGTTTGCGAGGGCAATTTGCAAGTTGATTGAGCCATATTCCATGCATTGTTAGTATGCTAACTAATACGGCTGATCCAATGTACAAGATCAAGTTATCGCAATCTAATGCTATTTCTAGTAAGTTATTCAAAGGAGAATTTACTGGTGTGATTTTACAGACTTTTGGTGAGAAAGTGAAAGTCCATTGTAATGGCAAAGTAACAGAAGACGACATGCTGAAGAATGGTGTATATGTGCTAGATCCAGTGAAATGTGCTTACAGTGGTGAGTGGTGGCACTTTCGTCTGATCAAGTCTTATGAGCATCGATATGAAAAGGTCAACCTGACATTGAATATGTCCACAGTATACTAACTGGTATTCAGAGACAATCGTTAGTTGTGAATAGTTTGGGAATGGAGAAGTGGCACCATTTACAGAAAGTGAAATATGAATTGGATGTAGACATGACCAGATTCGATATTATAGGTACTACGGCAACCATCATATATGCTGTATCCACACTCATAATAATAGCAATTATTATACTGGTAATTTGTAAATGTAATTTATATTCCAAAATGAGAAGTTATTGCACTAGAAGTCAGGCCGAGGAGATGACCGGACTGAAGCAATTCTTGTCGCGCAGGTCATTTCAAAAGGCAGGCACTGACCAACCTGCCGACGAACCTAACAGGGAGGGCCAATTTTCCCATCATGAAGACAACGAATAGAATTACAGATTCTGGATGTCTCATTTGCCTCACACTATTGAGGTCATTATTATTTACCACACGTGAGTTATCTTTTCAGTACTCATACCCGCCGAATGGTGAGTGGGTATCGAGGAAGGTATTGCTTAACCCGAAGGTTAATGTAAAAAGTAAATAGTTGAGTGCAGGTCGGTAGATGCATACTATCATAGGCGTGGTGTGCATTTACGATGCAGTCAATTACACACAAACCTATCCTATCCTGAAGCAAAGACAGCATTGTGTAAATTGTATGGTTCATTTTGTTATACTTTCGACAAATACCATCAGTCAAGTATTCCATCTATTATGTTTTGGTAAAGTATATGCCTTTTATTACGATTCGATTAGGTTAGGAGCATTCATTTATTTATAATAGTTATAGATGAATTTTATGCGTGGTAATTATAAGTTGGTAACGATTATTTGTAAATTTGATGTTCTGTTGAAGGATGCATGTTGTTTGTTGTTGATAATGTTGTCGAGACAACCCAATCGATTAACTTCGGCTGGGGGGGGGCATATGTGGATTTGTATGAGTTGGTATAATCAAATAACTCTGACATGCTCATTTATATCCTGCCGAATTATTACCGGAGTGCACCAGAATCATGAGGTGGATAGCGCCTTGTCTTAAAATGCTGTAAGATATTCAGTGGGATATTCAGTAAGAGATTCAGTAAGAGATTCAGCAGATATTCTGCAAGCCTATTCGACACTGAATAATGCAGACAGATTATAATCAGCGGGAAATGATTTGCAATTAAGCAGTAGCGATTCATACAATAAGACATGATATTATTCTGTAATGTAGCGACAAGGGCAGATGATAGCCATAGCGGAAGAAAATCAATAATTGGAACTAGCCAGTTGCCATAATAACGGAATTCCCCTCCATGAAGGATGATCTATATTAGATTATAATAGACACTCAGGATATAATTACATAATAACAATTCGTACATGATTCTTAGAATGAGACCCGCAGAAAAGGTGTTTGTTCCCATTCTATTTATATTGCTGATGAAACGCATAGGCCTCAAGGCTTTATGCTCAGGAATTCGATTTTTGACTAAGCATATATAGTCCATTATTAGGGGTGCATAGGGGTCAACTTGGACAAGATGGACCATCTTTTGTGTACTGATGCACATATGCAGAAAGTACTTAGAATTTTGTGAAAAGAAGCTGATTGACTAAATGATGATATTGATCAGTCACAGAGCTGGAATTGAATGCAATCAGATAGCTTATATGATGAAGAAATTGATGATTGGGTGTCTGTAATTCCGACCAATGAACCTTGGTTTCTGTTGCGGTTTAATAAGAAACTGGCGCTAAGAATAAAGAATATAAACTGCTGCGGAGCAGCACTTTTATGATTGTACCACGGTTCATCCGCGAGTACAGACTTGGTAGATCGTGTAGTAAGTTTGATAGATTGTTGGTCTGATTGTTTGAATAGGATAACTTAGTAATTCTTTGTACATCTTGTATACGGATTTATTTGTTGGCGATTTTGCCTTGAAATTATATCTATAGTACCGTAATAAAAGTATATATATAATCAAGATAAGCGTTGATTATTTTGGCTGTCGTTAAAGGAAAATTACAAATTCCCGTACCTGGATACGTCAGATAGGTTAGGCACACCCAGATAGTCAATATAAATATTCTTCAGTATTACCGCTCGAAGAATACGAGTCGACTATCATCTTCGTTCACCATTAAAGGCAATCATAGACGTAGCTACACAACCAGTTTACCTCTAGTAGTGACCGATGTTGTGACTGATCCATTTAGCATCAGTTGAGAATCGATAAGAACAGATTATTTTTTGATTATGAACCGATATTGTGAGAAACGTCCAACCGACTGACGTCAGACGGGCTTGAGAATTTTCAATATCTCAATGGTTGCCTTCCTGACAAAAGTGTCCTTCCACATGAACTTGCAACCTTATCTCCTGCACTTTTCAAATATGACAGACGTATGAGGAAAGGAATAAGGCAGATATGGCTAAGTGTATACTTGATATAGATACAGAAATCACTTCAGAGACAGTGGTATCAGCAGCTAAAGTGTTTGATGAACAATTGGTCTTTTGCACAAACCGCCGTGGGCCAAGACCGGAACTATGGAGGACGTTTGTGATGTATATGATTCCTCTGTTGTCTCTCAATGCTCATATGTTCTTGCCCTTTGGGTAGAGTTTGGCAGTTATGAAGTGACAACAATGAAGGACCAGGAACAAAAGCGACGGCGAAAGGAAAAAACGTTTCCAGATGTTGTTGTGGAGATGAAAACACCAAGACTTTGAGACAAGAAGGCATTTCTTGGAAACAAATAAACAAACAGGGCCTGATCAAATTGCTGTCTTAACCCCTGGAGAAGGCAGGCGTCCATGTAGAGTATGCTAGTGAAGAGGGAGATGCCGACGTCTGCATAGTTAAGAAAGCAAGGGAATTGGCAACACATATGACAAGGTTGTTGTTATTGCTGATGATACATACAATTTGATAATGTTGATTCACCACACAAACTATTTGAACCATGTTTATATGCAGACCAGGTACAATATCAATGTTTATATGCAGACCAGGTATAATACCATCACCATTAACGTTGCAAAGGGGTTGCTAGGAAGGGAGATGTACATGTGCTTGCCATTTTCTCATGCTATGTCAGGCTGTGATACAACATCTGGAATGTATGGCATGGGGAAAGTGATGCTAATGAAATTGCTTCAGTTGTCACAGCACGTACGTGCAGATGTGCTGGTCTTTGGTGACACTGAAACACCTAAAGAAGTGCTTCAAAGTGTAGGCGAAATTTTGCAAAGAATCTGTACACAGGTGGATCAATGCTCTTTAAATATGGTATCATCCAAATATGTACCTTTTGAGAGAATGCCTCCTACCGGCAGATGCATGTACTTCCACTCGCTACGTGTAGATCACCAAGTTAGCACCTGACATCATCTACAATCTATTCTCCCAAAGGAAGAGTTTGGATTCAAGGTTGAAGCTGATGCCGTAGTGCCGATAATCACTGATAAAGCAGCAGCACCAGCAGCCATCTTGGCAGAGATCAGATGCTTCTGCAAGAGCAAGCGTTGTGTGTCTTGTAGTTGTGCCAAGAGAGGACTTCCATGCAGTATACACTGCAAATGTGAGGGCAATGTATGAATTCCCACATTGAACTTTAGCAGAACATTAATTGGTATAATTGGTCAGATGTAGGTTACTGAATGGGTTCAATGTGCAAATACGTGGCCTACTTTTAACCAAGATAAACGTTAATACGTAGAGTATAATCTTAGCCAAATCTGCTGCCTTGACGGGTGACTTAAGATATACTTCAGCTTGTACTTTTGTGGCGCATGTGTTGATAATTAAATAACAAGAAACATGGTGATTATCATACTATTTGTATACTGATATCTGAACCAGAGAGATATTTTCATCCAAATAGTACTTCCCCAAATCTTTTCAAGCAATTTTGTAACCAATATGCCATTGAAGAAAATCAGCGTACATATATATTTTAGCAGCCATTGTGAATAAATGATCATAATAATCATTGTGTCATTCTGCTAAACTAATATCTGAATTAAATTTCATCATTCCAAAACTTAATTTTAGACACTTCACTCATCACTTTAGCTTATATAGTAACCGAACGTTGGAGAAACTTGTCAACCATTTTGGTGGGCATTTTGAGTCTTTTCAGCCATTTTTAATAAATTATCATAGCAAGCATGTGTTAAAAACTAATATCAGAATTCAATTCCTTGACCACAAAAACCTAACTTTAGACGCTTCAATCGCCACTCCAGCTTATATAGTAACCAAACTATGGAGAATCTTAGAATTGTCATTCATTTTGAATTTAAAAAAATCATTTTCCCCATTTGGGATTCATGGCGAATTTTTTCTGCTCTTAATTCGTGTAAAATGGAAGAGTGTGTGGGTGGCATGGCCTGGTGTGTTGATCGAATCGGTATGGAGGGGTGGTGTTATTTTGACGGATTTGATGTTTGTGCCTGTGGCTGGGTGACATGAAATGATGGTTGGTCAGTGTGTGTTGCTATGTGGTTTGGTGTTGTGGGTGGCTAGGTAGTTAGACCAGTGGATGGGGTGGACTGGTGTGCTAGGTGAGCCTATAGATTGTGTGATGTGGATAATAATGGGGTGAGGTGCACTATCAGGACGTTGTTAATGCCAGCTTCTAAAAATATTCTTCCAATAAACTAACAATCAATAATGACAGTAGATTCAGCGGAGATGGTCGGCTGAAGTATGGCCTATTCTAGCATTCTCGCCTTTAATCACCTTTCCGGATCAATATAGAACTGAGGATGGAGATTTGAATAGAATGCGCGTGCGCAAATGGCGGATAATTCAATTTGGTTAAGTTGGAAGTTGCCAATCCAAATTAAACATCGGCATAAGTCGCAGAAGTAACGCTAAACTCTGAACTAATGAAGCTAACCTAGGTGCTCAGCATTGAGGAATATGACAGAATAATGTTGAGAATACAACACTTATATCAGGAGATCGTCTTTGACTCATTATTATCGGTGTAGGCGATGTCAACTCAAATATGTGTCTGAATCTCAGGAGGACTATCTCGCTGTCATTCAATCGATGCCAATTATTTGACCATCCACTATTCCTACCCTGGGCGCGAAGGATGCTGCTGCCATGACCAGGTCCAGCCAAAACATATTTAAAACTGACAGCTTGTTTTAATGGGACAACCTTTATATCCGTGTAGCTATAATGAGTGAATGAGGGGCTAGAAAATTTGTCCATGATATTCCATGATAGAACACATTGTCAATGAAAATTCTGCGAAATCATTGTCAATATGCCTACTAGCGCAGCATCTGAAACGATATCTAGGTGAGTTGATGAGATAACACATCAGATGAGTGTACCTAGAGTGACGGTTTTATCGATTCAACATCTTAACGATGTCAAGAAGCTATATGTACACATCTGTAGTACTGGTTTCTTTCAGTGAATGAGAGGCTTGGGCTATTATGTTTAATCGATTCTACATTATGGATGGTTTGAGGATATGCATCACCTAGGTATAGAACACAACCATTCGATATTCATGGCAATTACATAGTAACGTAACACACATTCCTTTGCCAACGGGTTAAATCTCCACAGTGGTAATTAGTCACACTCCAATTAATTCCAGACACGATTCTTCGTTCTACACGTCTCTGAAACAATTTCGTATATTAAACTCATCATATGAGTTTTGCAAATTGTGACTTATCAGGCCATACTAAAGCCTCTGGAAATGTCAGGAAATTGCCAGTTTCATGCCATTGATAAATCATTCACACAGCAGGGTCGAGGTTAGGAACAGAAAATGGTCTTGTTATCCTGACTGCTTCACTATTGACGTGGAGACATTCAAACATGGTAGATTTATTGGGACGTAATAATAAGGCTTTTATAATTTTATATATTAACTGAGTATAAAGCGAACCGGCGGTGCTTGGATGAAATATGGAGCATATCTCTCGCGAGCATTCCCAAGTGGTGTGTCAGATAGAGCGTGATTTATTACTTCACTGATTATAGGTCGGCAAAGCAGCGAAATGTAAGCGTCCTAACTGAACACCGCATTGCTATACAGGGTGCCTTGAATCGATACTAATGAGCTCGTGACATTATGTTGTCACAACGACAGCATCAGGACTATTCAGAATCGGGTCGGTATTTGACCAAATACTTGAATTGTATGCCAAGAATGCAGCGATGGAGAACATACGCATGGAGTTCCACAATACAATCATTAAAAATACCACGCAGGCGTTAGGAGTGCATTTAAAGGATATGCAATAATAATAATAATAATAATAATAATAATAATAATAATAATAATATCATCAATAATTATCATTATTTTTACCATTATTATCATCATCAGCATGAGAACAATGATGATCTATTCCTCTTACCTACACCTCTTCATCTATCCAGTTATCTAATTTAATCCTATATTATAAACTAACAATCTAGTCTGGTCCTCACTACTAAACTGCCTCATCGAATAATGCATTACCCAAAGTCCTGAAATCCGTAGCTTATTCTGGTGATATATTCGTTAGATCTATAGGTCTTATTACCGGGGCTATCAACGTTTTGCCTCAAGTGGTGATATTTCCCCACTTTACATAGCTTTTAAGGAATTTAAAGCTTTGTAAATGGACGAACGTATTGATCTCTCTAGCATGTTGTCGTGCCTTTATATTAAAAAAATCACTACGCCAGATTCGCGTCTCAAACATAAATCACTACGCTAGCTTCATCTTTCAAACATAAATCACTATGCCACTTTCATCTTTCAATAATAAATCACCACGCCGGTTTCATCATTCACACATCACTATGCCAGTTTCATCATTAAAACATAAATCACTATACCAGTTTCAGCTTTCAATCATAAATCCTTATGCCAGTTTCATCTTTTCAGCAAAATCACTATGCCAGTTTCATCATTCAAACATAACTTACTATGCCACTTTCACCATTCAAACATAGATCACTACACCAGTTCCATAATTCAAACATAAATCACTACGCCAGTTTGAGCTCTCACACAAAAATCAGTATGCGAGCTTCATCTCCCAAGCAAAATATCAATATGCCAGTTTCATCTTTCAAGCATAAATCACTACGCCAGTTTCATCATTCAAACATAAATCACTATGCCAGTTTCATCATTTAGACAAAAATCACTACGCCAGTTTCATCTTTCAAGCCTAAAGCACTATGCCAGTTTCATCATTTAGACAAAAATCACTACGCCAGTTTCATCTTTCAAGCCTAAATCACTATGCCAGTTTCATCATTTAGACAAAAATCACTACGCCAGTTTCATCTTTCAAGCCTAAATCACTATGCCAGTTTCATCATTCAAACATAAATCAGTATGTCAGTTGCATCCCTTAAGCATAAATCAATATTCCAGTTTTATCATTCAAACATAAATCATTACGACAGTTTCATCATTCAAACATAAATCACTACGCCAGTTTCATCATTTAAACATAAATCACTACGCCAGTTTCATCATTCAAACATAAATCATTATGTCAGTTGCATCACTTACGCATAAATCAATATGTCAGTTTAATCATTCAAACATAAATCACTACGCCAGTTTCATCATTCAAACATAAATCACTACGCCAGTTTAATCTTTCAAGCATAAATCACTATGTCAGTTTCATCATTCAAACATAAATCACAATGCCAGTTTCATCATTTAAACATAGATCACTACACCAGTCTCATCCGTCAAACATAAATCACTACGCCAGTTTCATCTTTCAAGCATAAATCACTATGCCAGTTTGAGCCCTCAAACATAAATCACTATGCGAGCTTCATCTCTCAAACAAAATATCAATATGCCAGTTTCATCTTTCAAGCATAAATCACTATGCCAGTTTCATCATTCAAACATAAATCACTACGCCAGTTTCACCATTTAAACATAAATCACTACACCAGTCTCATCATTCAAACATAAATCACTACGCCAGTTTGAGCTCTCAAACATAAACCACTATGCGAGCTTCATCTCTCAAACATAAATCACTACGCCAGTTTCATCATTCAAACATAAATCACTATCCCAGTTTCACCATTCAAACATAAATCACTACGCCAGTTTCATCTTTCAAGCTACTATAACATAATTTTTGTATGGGATAGTCCATTTAACTGGGGATTAGCTCATCCAGTTCTGTGTATGTGGGGTGATCTGATAATATACAAAAAGAAATCTCTAAAAGCGGTTGTGGAGAAATTCAGTCTGATATATTTTTACAAAATCTTTACAAACAGTTAAAAAAATAATAGTTTATAGTAACGAACTTATTATTATGCTAGCCAATTTATTATTATTATTATTATTATTATTATTATTATTATTATTATTATTATTTTATTATTATTATTATTATTATTATTATTATTATTATTATTATTATTATTATTATTATTATATATAAGCCAGTTTCATCATTCAAGCATAAATCACTGTGCCAGATTAATTATTCAAACATAAATCACTACGCCAGGTTCATCATTCAATCATACATGATCACTATGCCAGTTTCATCTTTCAAGCATAAATCACTATGCCAGTTTCACCATTCAAACATAACTCACTATGTCAGCTTCACCATTCAAACATAAATCACAATGCCAGGTGCACCATTCAAACATAAATCACTACGCCAGTTTCATCTTTCAAGCATGAATCACTATGCCAGTTTCAGCATTCAAACATAACTCACTATGCCAGTTTCACCATTCAAACATAAATCACTACCCCACTTTCATCTTTCAAGCATACATCTCTACACCAGTTTCATAATTTAAAAAACGGCACTACGCCAGTTTGAGCTCTCACACCTAAATCACTATGCGAGCTTCATCTCTCAAACAAAATATCAATATTCCAGTTTCATCATTCAAACATAAATCACTATGCCAGTTTCATCATTCAAACATAAATCACTACGCCAGTTTCACCATTTAAACATAAATTACTACACCAGTCTCATCATTCAAACATAAATCACTATGCCAGTTTCATCATTCAAACATAAATCACTATGCCAGTTTCATCATTCAAACATACATCGCTATGCCAGTTTCATCATTCAAACATAAATCGCTATGCCAGTTTCATCATTCAAACATAAATCACTACGCCAGTTTTATCTTTCAAGCATAAATCACTATGCCTGTTTCATCTTTCAAGCATAAATCACTACGCCAGTTTGAGCTCTCAAGCATAAACCACTATGCGAGCTTCATCTCTCAAACATAAATCACTACGCCAGTTTCATCATTCAACCATAAATCACTATACCAGTTTCACCATTAAAATATAAACCACTACGCCAGTTTCATCTTTCAAGCATAAATCACTACGCCAGTTTGAGCTCTCAAACATAAAGCACTATGCGAGCTTCATCTCTCAAACATAAATCACTATGCCAGTTTCATCATTCAACCATAAATCACTATACCAGTTTTACCATTCAAACATAAATCACTACGCCAATTTCATCATTTAAACATAAATCACTATGCCAGTTTCATCATTTAAATAAAAATCACTACACCAGTCTCATCATTCAAACATAAATCACTACGCCAGTTTCATCATTCAAACATAAATCACCATGCCGGTTTCATCATTCAAACATAAATCACCATGCCGGTTTCATCATTCAAACATAAATCACCATGCCGGTTTCATCATTCAAACATAAATCACTATGCCAATTTCATCTTTCAAGCATAAATCACTACGACAGTTTGAGCTCTCAAAGATAAATCACTATACGAGCTTGATCTCTCAAATATAAATCGCTAAGCCAGTTTCATCATTCGAACATAAATCACTATGCCAGTTTCATCTTTCAAGCATAAATCACTACGCCAGTTTGAGCTCTCTGGCATAAACCACTATGCGAACTTCATCTCTCAAATATAAATCACTACGCCAGTTTCATCATTCAACCATAAATCACTATACCAGTTTCACCATTCAAATATAAATCACTACGCCAGTTTCAACTTTCAAGCATAAATCACTACGCCAGTTTTAGCTCTCAAACATAAACCACTGTGCGAGCTTCATCTCTCAAACATAAATCACTACGCCAGTTTCATCTTTCAAGCTACTATAACATAATTTTTGTATGGGATAGTCCATTTAACTGGGGATTAGCTCATCCAGTTCTGTGTATGTGGGGTGATCTGATAATATACAAAAAGAAATCTCTAAAAGCGGTTGTGGAGAAATTCAGTCTGATATATTTTTACAAAATCTTTACAAACAGTTAAAAAAATAATAGTTTATAGTAACGAACTTATTATTATGCTAGCCAATTTATTATTATTATTATTATTATTATTATTATTATTATTATTATTATTATTATTATTATTATTATTATTATTATTTTATTATTATTATTATTATTATTATTATTATTATTATTATTATTATTATTATATATAAGCCAGTTTCATCATTCAAGCATAAATCACTGTGCCAGATTAATTATTCAAACATAAATCACTACGCCAAGTTCATCATTCAATCATACATGATCACTATGCCAGTTTCATCTTTCAAGCATAAATCACTATGCCAGTTTCACCATTCAAACATAACTCACTATGTCAGCTTCACCATTCAAACATAAATCACAATGCCAGGTGCACCATTCAAACATAAATCACTACGCCAGTTTCATCTTTCAAGCATAAATCACTATGCCAGTTTCAGCATTCAAACATAACTCACTATGCCAGTTTCACCATTCAAACATAAATCACTACCCCACTTTCATCTTTCAAGCATAAATCTCTACACCAGTTTCATAATTTAAAAAAGGGCACTACGCCAGTTTGAGCTCTCACACCTAAATCACTATGCGAGCTTCATCTCTCAAACAAAATATCAATATTCCAGTTTCATCATTCAAACATAAATCACTACGCCAGTTTCATCTTTCAAGCATAAATCACTATGCTTGTTTCAGCATTCAAACATAACTCACTATGCCAGTTTCACCATTCAAACATAAATCACTACCCCACTTTCATCTTTCAAGCATAAATCGCTACACCAGTTTCATAATTTAAAAAAGGGCACTACGCCAGTTTGAGCTCTCACACCTAAATCACTATGCGAGCTTCATCTCTCAAACAAAATATCAATATTCCAGTTTCATCATTCAAACATAAATCACTACACCAGTTTCATCATTCAAATCTAAATCACTATGCCAGTTTGAGCTCGCAAACATAAATCACTATGTCAGTTTCATCATTCAAACATAAATCAGTACGACAGTTTGAGCTCTCAAACATAAATCACTATACGAGCTTCATCTCTCAAATATGAATCGCTAAGCCAGTTTCATCATTCAAACATAAATCACTATGCCAGTTTCATCTTTCAAGCATAAATCACTACGCCAGTTTGAGCTCTCAGGCATACACCACTATGCGAACTTCATCTCTCAAACATAAATCACTACGCCAGTTTCATCATTCAACCATGAATCACCATACCAGTTTCACCATTCAAATATAAATCACCAAGCCAGTTTCGTCTTTCAGCCAGTTTGAGCTCTCAAACATAAACCACTATGCGAGCTTCATCTCTCAAACATAAATCACTACGCCAGTTTCATCATTCAACCATAAATCACCATGACAGTTTTACCATTCAAACATAAATCACTACGCCAGTTTCACCATTCAAACATAACTCACTGTGTGAGCTTCACCATTCAAACATAAATCACAATGCCAGGTGCACCATTCAAACATAAATCACTACGCCAGTTTCATCTTTCAAGCATAAATCACTATGCCAGTTTCAGCATTCAAACATAACTCACTATGCCAGTTTCACCATTCAAACATAAATCACTACCCCACTTTCATCATTCAAGCATAAATCGCTACACCAGATTCATAATCTAAAAAAGGGCACTACGCCAGTTTGAGCTCTCACACCTAAATCACTATGCGAGCTTCATCTCTCAAACAAAATATAAATATTCCAGTTTCATCTTTCAAGCATAAATCACTACACCATTTTTATCATTTAAACATAAATCACTATGTCTGTTTCATCTTTCAAGCATAAATGACTTTGCCAGTTTGAGCTCTCAAACATAAATCACTATGCCAGTTTCATCATTAAAACATAAATCACTACGCCAGTTTCATCATTCAAATATAAATCAATATGCCAGTTTGAGCTCGCAAACATAAATCACTATGTCAGTTTCATCATTCAAACATAAATCACTATGCCAGTTTCATCTTTCAAGCATAAATCCCTATGCCAGTTTGAGCTCTCAAACATAAATCACTATGCGAGCTTCATCTCTCAAACAAATTATCAATATGCCAGTTTCATCTTTCAAGCATAAATCACTCTGCCAGTTTCATCATTCAAACATAAATCACTACGCCAGTTTCATCATTCAGACATACATCACTACACCAGTTCCATCATTCAAGCATAAATCGCTACGCCAGCTTCATCATTCAAACATAAATCACTATGTCAGTTTCATCATTAAAGCATAAATCACTACGCCAGTTTCATCATTCAGACATACATCACTACACCAGTTCCATCATTCAAACATAAATCACTACGCCAGCTTCATCATTCAAACATAAATCACTATGTCAGTTTCATCTTTCAAGCTTAAATCACTCTGCCAGTTTCATCATTCAAATATAAATTGCTACGCCAGTTTCATCATTCAAACATAAATCATTACGCCAGTTTCATCATTCAAACATAAATCACTATGCCAGTTTCATCTTTCAAGCATAAATCACTACGCCAGTTTCATCATTCAAACATAAATCACTACGCCAGTTTCGTCTTTCAAGCATAAATCACTATGCCAGTTTCATCATTAAAACATAAATCCCTATGCCAGTTTCATCTCTTAAGCATAAATCAATATGCCAGTTTCATCATTCAAACATAAATCACTACGCCAGTTTCATCATTCAAACATAAATCACTACGCCAGTTTCATCATTCAAATATAAATCAATATGCCAGTTTGAGCTCGCAAACATAAATCACTATGTCAGTTTCATCATTCAAACATAAATCACTATGCCAGTTTCATCTTTCAAGCATAAATCCCTATGCCAGTTTGAGCTCTCAAACATAAATCACTATGCGAGCTTCATCTCTCAAACAAATTATCAATATGCCAGTTTCATCTTTCAAGCATAAATCACTCTGCCAGTTTCATCATTCAAACATAAATCACTACGCCAGTTTCATCATTCAGACATACATCACTACACCAGTTCCATCATTCAAGCATAAATCGCTACGCCAGCTTCATCATTCAAACATAAATCACTATGTCAGTTTCATCATTAAAGCATAAATCACTACGCCAGTTTCATCATTCAGACATACATCACTACACCAGTTCCATCATTCAAACTTAAATCACTACGCCAGCTTCATCATTCAAACATAAATCACTATGTCAGTTTCATCTTTCAAGCTTAAATCACTATGCCAGTTTCATCATTCAAATATAAATTGCTACGCCAGTTTCATCATTCAAACATAAATCATTACGCCAGTTTCATCATTCAAACATAAATCACTATGCCAGTTTCATCTTTCAAGCATAAATCACTACGCCAGTTTCATCATTAAAACATAAATCCCTATGCCAGTTTCATCTCTTAAGCATAAATCAATATGCCAGTTTCATCATTCAAACATAAATCACTACGCCAGTTTCATCATTCAAACATAAATCACTACGCCAGTTTCATCATTCAAACATAAATCACTACGCCAGCTTCATCATTCAAACATAAATCACTATGCCAGTTTCATCTTTCAAGCATAAATCACTATGCCAGTTTCATCATTAAAACATAAATCCCTATGCCAGTTTCATCTCTTAAGCATAAATCAATATGCCAGTTTCATCATTCAAACATAAATCGCTACGCCAGTTTCATCATTCAAACATAAATCACTACGCCAGTTTCATCATTCAAACAAAAATCACTACGCCAGTTTCATCATTCAAACATATATCACCATGCCAGTTTCATCATTCAAACATAAATCACTATGCCAGTTTCATCATACAAACATAAATCACTATACCAATTTCACTATTCAAACGTAAATCACTACGCCAGGTTCATCTTTCAAGCAACTATACCATACTTTTTGTATAGGGTAGTTCAATTAACTGGGGATTAGCTTATCCAGTTCTCTGGGGGTGGGGTGATCTGATAATATACAAAAAGAAATCTTTGAAAGCGGTTGTGGAGAAATTCAGTCTGAGATATTTTTACAGAATCTTTACAAACAGTGATAATAATAATAGTTTATAGTAACCAATTTATTATTATGCTAGCCAATCGCATTTCTAGGTCACGATAGGGGGCGTTTATACTAGTTTACGTTTCCGCTAAACGTCTGTATCTTTGAAGCAATCATGGCGCCGATGAAGATTGGTGTTTCAGAAAGAGATGAAGAGGCATGTGAATTCCTCGTAGATGTAACTTTATCGTTTGTACAACTCGGTGACTCGGCTATTCCTGTTGCTGATATATGTTGGCCTCTATATATGTATGCCTATATACATTCTTCGTAGGTAGTTAATGCCAGGATATAGGTCACACTTGAGCAAAGCTACCTCTATTGCTGAGACATTGCGTCCCAGGTCTAAAAATAGTATCCTGGCCTGTTTGTTAAGAAAAACTTAATGTGTACGAATGTATGCGTCCGTGGATCGAATCTAGACATAATAACACTAACTAATACCATCGCCCCTTGCTCTAAAATTCGAGGACACTCCACTAAAACGACAACCCAATAGCCCGGCAATTATAGCCAGTTAGTCAGAGTCAAACCAAGGTGCTCACATGCACGCCCACCCAACCCATCCGCCCGTACATCATCATCATCATCACTGCAATCAAAACCAGTAGTAGCAGCAAACCAAAAACCACCGTCATTGTAGCCGCTACTTCTCTCGATCAAAACGAGCAAGAATATAATCCACATACACATTTCCACAAAAATGGCGATTTATCTCTGCATGGCCTAGAAATCTGATTGGCTAGCATGAATTTACATAATTATAAGACAGCTCGTAATTGGCTGATTTAAGAAATAAATTTCGAAGTCGAGTTCTGAATTATGAAGCCGAGTTTTGAATTTTGAAGTCGAGTTTTGAATTTCAAAGTCGAGGTTTGAATTTCGAAGTTTGAATCTGGAATTTCGAAGTTTGAATTTTGAATTTTGAATTTTGAATTTTGAATTTGAATTTTGAATTTTGAATTTTGAATTTTGAATTTTGAATTACGAATGAGCCTTCTATAGCATGGACAACTGAACTGGTGTTGTGGATGCGCCTATGGGTGGGTTGCGTGGGCAGGTGGGTGATCGAATCGGTAGGGAGCAGTGATGTTGTTTTAACGGGTGTGATGTTTGTGCCTGTGGTTGACATGAACTGATGGGTGGGTTAGTCAGTGTGTGTGTGGTTACGTGGATTGGCTTTGTGGGTGAGCGAGTAGGTAGACCGTTGGGTGAGGTGGAATGGTGTGCTAGGTGGGTCTGTCGATTTGGTGATGTGAGTGATGAGGGGTGAGTTGCACTACCAGGAGCTTCTAATAATATTCATTCAATAAACTAAAAATCAATAATGACAGTAGATTCAGCGGAGATGGAGTGATGAAGTATGTCCTATTCTAGCATTCTCGCCGTTAATCACCTTTCCTGATCAATATATAACTAAGGATGAAAATTTGAATGGAATGTGTGTATGCATTTGACGGATAATTCAATTTGATTAAGATGTAAGTAGCCAATCCAAATTGAACCTCGGTATAGGGCGCAGAAATAACGCAAAAAATCTGGACTAATGAAGCTAATCTAGATGCTCAGCATTGAGGGATATGGCAGAATGACGTTGAGAATACAACTCTTATATCAGGAGATCGTCTTTGACTCATTATTATCGGTGTGGGAGATGTCAACTCAAATATGTGTCTGCATCTCAGGAAGATTATGTCCCTGTCATTCAATCGATGCCCATTATTTGACCATCGACTATTCCTCCCCTGTGTGCGATGGATGCCGCTGCGGCGACCAAGTCCAGACTAAACATATTTAAAAACCGACAGCTTGTTATAATGGGACAACCATTATCTCATTGCAGCTTTAATGAGTGAGTAGTGACTAGAAAATTTGTCCATGATATTCCATGCTATAAAACATTGTCGTGAACACTCTACAAAATCATTGTCAATACTTCGGCCCACGCAGCATCTGAAATGATATCTATCTGAGTTAGATGAGATAACACATCAAATAGTTGTCCTTAGAGTGACGGTTTTATCGATTCTGTAGCACGGGCTTCTTTCAGTGAATGAGAGTTTTTGGGCTATTTCTTTTAATCGATCCTACATTATGGATGTTTTGAAGATATGCATCACCTAGATATAGGACGAAGTCAACTAACACAACCAGACTATAACCATGGCAATTAAGTTGTACCGGAACACACATTCTTTTGCCAAAGGCTAAATCCCCACAGAGGTAATTAGTCACACTCCAATAAATTCCAGACCAGATCCTTCGGTCAACACGTCTCAGAAGCAATTTTGTATATTAAACACATCATATGAGCTTTGCGAATTGTGACATATTAGGCCATACTAAAGCCTCTGAAAATGTCAGGAAATGGCCAGTTTCATGCCATTGATAAATCGTTCACACAGCAGGGTCGGGGTTAGAAACAGAAAATGGTCTTTTATCCTGACTGCTTCAATATTGACGTAGAGACTAGACTGTATTGATTGGATATTCATACAATGGTAGATTGATTGGGATGTAATAATACAGCTTCCATCAGTTTATATATCAACTGATTATAAAGCTAACCGGCAGTGTTTGGATGAAATATGGAGCATAAGCTCTCGCGAGCATCCCCAAGTGGTGTGTCAGATGGAGCGTGATTTATTGCTTCACTGATTACAGGTCGCAAAAGCACCGAGATGTAAGCATCCTAACTGAACACATCATTGCTATAGATAGTGCCTTGAACCGATCCTAATCAGCTCGTGACATTATGTTCTCACAACGATAGCATCAGAACTAGTTAGAATCGGGTCGGTATTTGACCAACTACTTGAATTATATTCAACGAATACAGCGATTGAGCACATACGCATGAACTTCCGCAACATAGCTATTAAGAAATACCCCCCAGTGGTTTATCAAGTTTCAAGTTACGAGTGCATTCAAAGGATATGCAATACAATATGCGGTCTGATAAAGAGCCACATCAGATAGCAGTCGCAATAGTAGTAGTAGTAGTAGTAGTAGTAGTAGTAGTAGTAGTAGTAGTAGTAGTGATAGTAGTAGTGGTAGTAGTAGTAGTAGTAGTAGTAGTAGTAGTAGTAGTAGTAGTAGTAGTAAATTATCATTATTATTACCTGTTGGTAATGATGATGATCAACTATTGGGCTATCTCTCATTATCTTCCTGATATCTCTTTCTGATCGGTACTAAAACAGTTTTCTGTGCAACTTCTTACTTACCTCAATATTTTGTTCGGAATCTATTCTTCCAACCTACATTCTCGTCTTCTAATCTACTCCTATATTATAAACTAACAATCTAGTCTGATCCAACCTCTTTAACCCCATAGCTTATTCTGGTGAAATTGTCATGAGATCTATGTTTCACTACCAAGATTATTATAAGTTGTGATATGCCCCCACTTTAGCTAGCTTTTAATGAATTTGGAGCTTTGCAAATAAACCTATGATTTGATTTTTAAGCATGTTATCGTGCCCTGATATTCATAAATCACTACGTTAGTTTCATCATTCAAACACAAATCGCTATGCCAGTTTCATTGTTCAAGGATAAATCACTCCGCCTGCTTCAGCTCTTAAACGTAAACCACTACGCCAGTTTCATTGTTCACGGATAGATCACTATGCCAGTTTGAGCTTTCACTCATAAATCACTATGCCAGTTTCTTCTTTAAAAAATAAATCACTACGCCATTTTCAGCTCTCAAAAGTAAATCACTACGCGAGCTTCATCTCTCAGACTTAAACGACTATGGCCTGTTTAATCATTCAAGCATACATCACTACACGAGTTTCATCTCTTAAACATACATTACTACGCCAGTTTTATCTTTCAAGGAAAACTCACTACGCCAGTTTCATCTTTCAAACTTAAATCACTACACCAGTGTCTGCTCCCAAACCCCTGCTAAATTGTTCAAGATCATTGATCCCGACATTCATAAAAATAATTAAAGAACATAAGCATGCATGTAATGTGACAACAAGACGTATTAGCAGTCATTATAAAAATTCAGAAAGTGGCGTATGTATATCTTACGGGTATAGCACATATGTCATCTCTGTATCGGTAAACCTGATCAACTTGCCACTAATCTTAGCATCTCTGTATGTCTAACCAAGGTCAACCTGCCATTAATCATAACATTTCCGTATCGGTAAGCAACGTCAACCTGCAATTAATCATAACATCTGCGTAAGCTAAGCAATGCCAACCCGTCACTAATCATAGTACATCTGTATGGGTAAACGAGGTCAACTACCAACTAATCAAAGCCTCGCTCCATGGGCAAGTAAGTAATATCCTCAACTTATATAAATCTGGTTTCAATTCCATCATTAGAAACGCTAATAAATGTCAAGGAAATATATCTGATATCTCCCAGAACAATCTGCGCATTTATTTCATCCTGGAACACATGGATCTGGGAAATGGTCGCTTCTATGACTTCTCAAATGCTGTTGCCATCGTGGTTAAATCAATAATTAGAATTAGTATTGTCCCATTAAGCTCTCCCGGGGACAATTAGCCATCTCCGTCACACAAGAAACGGTCTGATGGCGATTATACAGCTTCCATACATTTTTATGTCTTCTGTGAACAGCTAGATGCTTATCTATATCTGGACATGGGTCATTGTATGTCCACGCGCAGACAATAACTGTGATGTACTCGCGAGGATATTTTCATGTCGAATATTTTTAATGTTATTCCAACGATTATGTACATGTTTTATTTCGCAATCTCATATAGGCTACAGTATGCATCGGAATGTATCCTATCATCGCAACCTAATTTCGCCATATAAAAAAGCCACACTGATTAATCAGATTCTAGAAATCTCGGAAACATGGCGCTATGCTGTGCTGGTTGCCATCACAACCACCACCAACCCACCCCCATCGCCCCTCACCCCAACCACCCCCACCACCTATCCCGATGCTCAGACAGTATTCACAGGAATTACACTGATTTGTACTATCTACAGACGGATTTTATACCTAGAACTAGTTGGCTAACGGAGAATATGGTAATTTGTAAATAAAGGTGAAACTGACGAAATTGATAATGATTCTATTGCGTATTTAAAAATCGCATTTCAAATTGTTGGCAGAATATGCCGCTATCTTTAATCTATAGACACGCCATTGTTTACCAAACTGAAAGTTGTGACGATGCTAGAGTACCTAGTCAGGAAAATGGTTTCCATTTGTCAAGGAACAAATGAATCAAATACCTGATATCTTTGTAGAAATAGCTCAAATTTTAATATCATTTGGCAGAATCACTAGATAGGAAATTGTCATAGAACCATAACATTCAAACACTTAGCATGTAAGTGGCTCGATTTCACGAGAATAGATGAGTCCACCTTGCCCGTCCATCTCTAGCAAAACTCCCACATGTTTTGTGGGATTTGGGATTTATTTATATACTTTGAATCCCGATTACCCAGAATCTCAATTTCACGGTAACGTTACAGCAACCTGTTGAATAGTTCGAAATTAATTTGACTTGGCGATGTCTACGCCCAGTCAAATTTATTTCAAAATATTCAACAGAATGTTATTTATTCACGATTCATGACGGAATATTTCTGCCAATTAAGATTGTGACGTAAGCCTACATGTGACATCATTGGTTACGACGTCATGTACTTGACTGGCAGAGTTGATTCATCCATTGTTCATGAAAGGTGTTAAATCTATTTATACAAAAGCTTACTGGAACCTCTTGCTTCAATAACGACTGCAAGATGTCAGGAATTTCAGAGATCGATCGATCCCAACACGAGCGAGGTGTGGGTGGAGCTTAGATAGAGATGGGCGGGGCATAGCTCAGTCTGGAAAGGTCCATTAGTACAAACATTCCAAATTCATGCAGATATACTTCAAATAGTACACTACTTAGCACATTGAGGAGCCACACACTCTCTAGCCACTTCTAAAAAGATGGCATAAAATACTCAGACTTTACAAGTAAAATCCTCAGACTTTACAAGTCCTGGAGGGTAATTAGATTTGATAAGCTTTTTGGATAATGTGTTATAATATAGCCAGACAGACAATAACTTCGTTATCGTTAATGCATTAAGGATGCTGTTAATGTTTTGTCTCTTATCTCGCAATTCGGTGTCTGGATGTAAGACGAGACAAACGACCTCTAGTCTCCAGGTTCTAGTACTCGTTTGGAGACAGCATAGTTACAAAGACCATCTATATTTAGCCGGTCATTACCTAGTTTAGCAAGATTATCATCATATCTAAGACACTTAGCAAGACAAACAGATACACACACGCAGTCGTCTATCTCAAAGACGTATTTCAAATTGACAATAAACACGCGTGCTCGCTTGCTTGCTGGCTTGCTTGCGCATTGGCTGGCTTTCTTGCTTGCTTGCCTGCCTGCCTGCCTGCCTGCCTGCCTGCCTGTCTGCCTGCCTGTTTGCCTGCCCGCCTGCCTGCCTGCCTGCCTGCCTGCCTGCCTGCCTGCCTGCCTGCCTGCCTGCCTGCCTGCCTGCCTGCCTGCCTGCCTGCCTGCCCGCTTGCTCGCTCGCTTGTTTGCTAGCTTGCTTGTTTGATTGCTTGCTTGTTTGCTGGCAGGGTGGCTGGCTGGATGACTGGCTGGCTTGTTCTTTGCTTGCTCGCGCGCTTGCCTGCTTGCTTTAGTTCTTCGCTTCTCTTGGAGCATATGACATCAACAACGGCTCGTCAGCACCCCCTGTCCTGGGCTATCCACTCCAACTGTTGCCAGTCTGTCTGATATGGGCCTTAAGGTCATGCCTCCGTTCTAAACTTCTCAATCATCAAATGATGAAATTCTATCACGATCGTTTATGAAGCTGATTCACAAAGTGGATGATAAAAGCATAAACTTGCGTTATCTATCGACATGAATTTTTACCCGCGTCGCTAAACGCAAGGGTATATGTGAGCATAGAGTGCTTGTTGTTGTCGTCGCCGTCGTCGTCGTTGTCGTCGCCGCCGTCATCGTCGTCGTCTGGAGGGATCATCTCCAAATTTAGAGAGAAGTATGCCCGTGGGGTCCCGGGTATATCGACCAATTTTGGGGACAATAACCCAAAGGCAACAGCTTTTAACAATTTCCAAAATATGCATGTTTACGCATCCTTCAATAACTCTGGTTCTCTTAGGCCAATCCTCTCCTAACTAGGGTGCGACCTTATGGATGTGGTCCAGAGGCCATGTGCCGAATTTGCCGTCTAGAGCTCAACAGCTACAGCTTTTAGCAACAGTTTACAAAATAGATATTTTCCGCATTCTTCAGTAACTCTGCTTATACTCGGGCGGGCACTTACCCATGTGGTCCCGAACACGTATGCCAACTTTGTGTCTAAAGGCTAAAATGCAACAGCAACAGCTATCAGCAACATGGTTTTCGAAATAGACATTTTTGAAGCATATTTCAATAACTAGGGCCATACCAGGCAGGAGCCAAAAGGGTAGAGTCACCTACAACCTACCCAAGCTCATTAGTGACATTGACACTCAAATGCCATACAAAAGGCACTCGGGGAGCAGATAGTTAACATCGACGTCAGCTCCGATCCAAACAAAGCCCTAACCAAAATATTGTAATCTATGGAATCATCAGCTACCAGCACCATAGGTGTTCTTTAAAACAACCAAACTAGTTTTACATACGACCCTCTAGTAGTAAAACTGTCAGCAGAGCAGAACGCGTTACGGCTGCGCATCTATCAAAGGGCCAAAGTGAAGACAGCACCAAACTACGCCGGGAGTGCAATAACATTCTGCGCCACAATAGCGAATGCTTAAAAGATCTTGCTATCCAACAAGCAAACTTCCTACCAGATTAAATCACTGCCACAAATGACTGTCACAAAATGTTTCGGCAAGGCCGAGCCCTGAGAGTTACTGACTACACACCACCACTCGCTGTACACAACTCTGAAGGGCACTTTATCGGGACTGACCAGGGAAAAGCCGAGGTGATTCGAGAATGGTTCAAGGAATAGTTCACTGACAAAGATGATGAACCCTGGCACCCGTTCTTAGGAGACCCCAGGCCATTACCAACACCAATTAAAACAGCAGAAGTTGAGAAGGCACTTAAAACCCTGAAAAAATGGACGTGCATCTGGACATGACGGCATGAGCAATGGACTATTCAAATATGCAAGTGATATTATCTCAAAACCGATCACGCACCTAATCAATTCAGCTGCTGTAGGCCAAAGCACCCTTATCGTACTACCCAAGCCTAAGAAGCTACCTGGCCCCCAGCCAATCTGCGGCCCATTGTGCTCCTGAACAGCACACGGAAAATTATATCCAATGCCACTCTATGCCGCATCCCAGACAAGATCGATGACTTCACCGGATCATGTCATAGTGGCTTCTAACATGGACGCAGCTGCGCAGATATCATATGGGCACAACGCATGCTTGTGTGGGTAGTCATGTCCAAATACTGGGATTCCCACAAAATGGGCATTGACATGTCACGAGCCTTCGACACAATTAAACGCTCAAAGATCCTAGATGTACTACGCCAGGCCAGTTGCAATCAAGATGAGCTACGATTAATGAGACTACTGCTTGCAGACACCAAGTCAGTGAAGTCTGTAGAGTTTGAGACATCAGCTCCTGTGATTTTCACCTGTTACCTTGCTGCTGCATTGAAATCCATGCGGGAAAGTTCCACAAGACCAAACCCTCAGTGCCACTACTGGGTATACCGCTAGAGATGGAATATGCCGACGATGTGGACGTTATAGACGAGGAAAAGAAACCCCTTGACGAACTTCTCACAATAGCTGAAAGCAAAATAAAAATTGAGAATCTCTTTATGAATGAATCCAAAACAGAGTGCACACACATATGCCTATCTACAAAGCATAAAACCAAAGAAAATGACGACCCAATTCGTGGCGCCGAACCATGGAGGAAAAGCTGCGTCATGGGGAACATATCTTTCCAGTTCTTCTGGAAGCTGTAGATTCGTGGATCAAAGATGCCCTTGATAAAAAGACTACGTGTATACAATACAATACAATACAATCTACGTATCCTTGATGCTGTATAACTGTAACAGCTTGGCAGCTCCAAAGGCAGCTCTAGATACACTCGATGCATGCCACCGCAAGCACCTGCGCACGATCGCTGACATCGATGGCCAGACAGCATAATTTCCAACGATGCACTATACAAGATGTGTAATACGTCGCCGCTGTGTGTAAAAGTCGTCCAGCAAAGATGGTCCATGTTTGGCCATGTGCTAAGAATGCCAAAAGTGACACCAGCACAGAGAGCCTTGGAATTCGCCCTCCTCGGAGCCAGCAAATACAGAGCCAGGAGAGGACGTCATTGCATAACTCTGATAAGCGTGCTACGAGGTGACCTCAAGAAAGCAGGACTCGGTATACTCAAGTCAAGAATGGACCTGCGGAAGCTAAGGATTTCGGCTGTGGACAAGCCTCAGTGGCCAAAAGCGAAGAAGGGCTGATTGGAGCTGTAGGATGTGCCTACTACTACAGCCACGGGATACAGTAATCAAACAATGGATCGAACATTTCCGTACTTGGGTTGATGCGTGTCTTTGGGATTCCGAAGACGTATGTCTATTTGCTGTCAAAATTTAAAATACAACAGCAACAGCTTTTAGCAACATTGATTGAAAAATATACACTTTTTCACCTTACGGCGGCCCGATTGAAAAATATGTCAATGACGAGACTAGGGGGAAAATTTGTCCTGGTTATTTTATAATTATTATGATGACCAATCTTTATATCACTGCTGGCTTTTATTATTGACTATATTTTTCAAGCACCAACAGTGTCTAATGGATGCATCCAGTTTTTGTCATACCTACCCATATAGGTAAACTATACAGGTAAGCTGTTGAATATTTTGAAACTAATTTGACTGGGTGCTGTTGCGGCCTATGGCTATGGCAGCAACAACACCCAGTCAAATTAGTTTCAAAATATTGAACAGAATGTTTATCAAATAGAAAAAGACATACAATTCGTACAACTTGACGGAGTGTTAAACGTTTATAACGGACTTAATTACGTCATTCATGGCATAATTGATTATGACGCCAGCCTGCATGTGACGCAGTTGATTATGCCGTCACATGATTAATAGGTAAACGGGATTCATCCATTACTAATTTAATGTCCATGATCGGTCAAGAAAATTAAAGTGTTTCAAGCCAATTCTTACTCTCTCGTCGAGCCAGTAATTACAGTGGTAAATCTTCAGAGAATCTAGGCTTTTCTCGGCCCCAAATGGACATTTCTCAAGACCATTCTAGAAGGCATTTTGGCCAGTCTGTCCGTTGCAGGCTTAAAGTCGAATCTTAATTCAAACAAGCCGTGCTTATTAACTAACACCAGTGGTTCCAGGGATTGTGAAAAGCCCCTTTGAAGTTAACACAGCAAAAATGGAATTAGCTATGCACATGTTTATATTAATTTCACTTTATACCTACTGATCCCTATCTTGTGTCATTACACCACGGCTCTGACACGATGTGTGTACATCATCATAGGCGATATAATGTGAGGGTTATACACAATGAACCTTTTCAGTTCATCAATCACTCATATGACGTCATAATCAACTACATGGCGTGTAGGATGACATCATAATCAATTACGTCATGAATGACGTTGGTAAGTTGGTCACGAGCGCTTAATTGATGACGGACTACGCATTGTCGTACGAATTGTATGTCTTTACTATTTAATAAACATGCTGTTGAATATTTTGAAACTAATTTGACTGGATGCTGTTGCTACCATAGGCGGCAACAGCACCAAGTCAAATTAGTTTCAAAATATTTAATAGTTTACCTGTATAGTTTTCTGGAAATTGATAGTCGGGGAGCTCAGGGATCGATCGAACCCAACAGGGCCGAAGTATGAGTGGATCTTAGCTGAATATGGGCGGGGCATAGCTAAAAATGGATTCCTCCATTAAGCCAATGTATCTTCTGCAGAATAGGTTGGTGAGCTTATTCCTGTAATGCCACAATAGCTGCAGTCGAGCATCAGTCGGGCACTCTCCCCATGCCAGCACATGGTGATATTCAGAATAAGGAGACTCAACTAATCACTAACTCTTTGTGAATATTGAATTTATTGTATCCATTAGCGTCCAAAAATAAAACTGAGTACATCGTTAAACATTTCTAGCTTTCGTTGTGTTTTGCTATGTATGTTATTTTCCTATGCAGTGCTAATGGAGATATCACGCTAGGCTGGTCAATTAACGAACATTAGAAAAAGCCTGTATGCCTTTTCTTCAGATGCGGTTTATTGTGCCCGAGTAGGAATGTAGCGTGACTTTATAGATGGGTTGATCTTAGACATCGCTTTGGCATTAACCAGATCCGGTTTTGATTTAGGCCGTGTTCTCATACAGCCACTATTTCGGTAAACAGCAGGTATATCGGCTAGCGTTTTCAATGAACTGGCTCTTGTACCGGAATAAATACGGCATTTATTTCGAAATTTAATCCCACAAAATCGGCGGTTTATCTTCCGATATATCGGTAATGCTTCCCTTTGTGAACGCAGCCTATTTCGCCAAAATCTGCCTGGTAGCGTTAACGTCAGCATTTACCCGCACTGTCTGCCAGGTAGCTCTACGGTCATTACGTTATCTCGGTACACACCAGGTAGCACCACCGTCCAGTCCAGTCCGGGACTATCTCCCAGCAGTGTGAATACATACCGATATATCGGCTAATTATTAACCTACATAGTACACGAAATAGTTAAACAGGATTAGGCAATTAGAAAGAGGCCTTAGGCCGTGTTCTAACTAGAGATTTAACTGGCGTAACGCAATACTGAGGTAGGGCGTTATTCCTGATTAACTCTCCAATGAGAACACGGCCATAGATTCTGCCGAGGCAATGAACACTCCAGAAAAATGATGGTGCACAAAGGTTCTATCATTGAAGCCACATCCAGTATTGAATGATAGTGAGACGTGAACATAAATACGAACTGGACTCTGATGATGACAACACGTCATTCTGGTATTTTCTCGATATAGATATGTAGGCTGGCTGTGAACTCACTAAATATACTAACGTTATTAAAGCCGGTGTAGTTAAAATGCAACACACTAGAATATGTTTGTCTTTGGCCTTTCGTCTAAATACCGTCGGTAAATATATGAGATTATTTTTTCTTTTTTCATTAAATATGTGGAATTACTACTTTCAGATTATTGAGCATAAATATAAATAACAACGGTTTGCGAACGCCCGGCACAATGCATTTAACCTTTTAATATATATATATTAAAAGGTTAAATGCATTGTGCCGGGCGTTCGCAAACCGTTGTTATTTATATTTATGCTCACTAATCTGAAAGTAGTAATTATATATATATATATATATATATATATATATATATATATATATATATATATATATATATATATATATATATATATATATATATATATATATATATATATATATATATATATATTTACTTAAGTGACAGATTTGATACAGCTATTATTTAACCCTTTCTCATTTTCACCGACAAACCCATGAAAAGATTCACATCAGCCAAAAACGGCATCTACAGTGGTCTTGTGAAATGTCCATTTGCAGACCAAGAGAAGACTATTTTCGAAGATTTACGAAGGGTACATTGTCAAAAATAGTCTTCTCGTGTGATCTGTATATAGCGATGACACATACTATAATCATCGTTTACACGTTAAGCATTTCACTATGCGCCGCTACACGTGACAGCCTTAAGCAATGGCATATGCGCCTGCTGCAGTAATTAGCTTAATGTTTTAGAAGTAACTCTGAAGTCAACCATGACATTGTAATACACATCTGGAAAGTTACCGGTCGTTGTATTTCTGGTTCCTCAGTCTATTTTCAGCATCACCAGCAGTTGATGATTGCCATGTTTAATGCAAACGATACAATTTCAGGCCAATACCAATACTACCAATATATATATATATATATATATATATATATATATATATATATATATATATATTTTATATATATATATATATATATATATATATATATATATATATATATATATATATATATATATATATATATATATATATATATATATATATATATATATATATATATATATATCGTACATACACATGCTCTTGTGCTCAGCAATATATTTTTAATAGCCATGTTGGCTGTTTCCTAATGTATGTGTGTGCCAATTCTTAGGTATTATTTCGAAAAGAATTGTTGCATATTAATGTGAAAACATCTTACGACAATGATATCCAGATTAATACTATCTAATGCGATCATCTATGTATGATGTTGAATATGGTTGAATTTAATAAAACTGGAAGTACCATCTGTATCAAAATAAATAAAAGGTTTAAAATTTGACGCATAAGAAACAATCTCTTCTTTTTAGAAGTAACATGAAATGTTAGATGGGGAAAAGAAATATGGAACTAACCCATTTTGTCATTTACGAAGGCAAATATGATGGACAATTATAAACACCGGGAGTGATAATAGATGAATCCAATCTGTCACTAAAGTATATAACGGTATAATGAATTGTGTCATATGTAAGTTGACGTCACAATTAAAATGCGTAATGAATGACCTATAGGTCCGTCAAAAACCTTGGATAGTCAGGGAATTGTACGAATTGTATGCCTTTAACATGTAATACAGATTTTGTCGGATATTTTAAAACAAATTTTACTGGGCCCTGTTGCCATAGGCAGCAACACACCACAGTCAAATTAATTTTCAAAATGTTCGACAGCTTACCTGTATAGTTTTCTAGAAGTTGAGATTCAGGGAGTTCATGGCTCTTCGATCACATCCAGCACGGCCAACGGGTAGGTGGAGCTTAGCCAGAGATGGGTAGGGCATAGCTAAAAGTTGACTCATCTATTAATGTTGACAGACTAGCGTACTTTCTCTCAGATACACACGATACGAACACAACCATGAACTGCAATCTATGTTTGTGACAAAATGCATGTCAAGTCGACTGTTTTCAATAAGTTTTTGGGCCTCTCTGTGACAATAATAAGGTAAAATCCTTGGGTACCGTCATTTTTTTCGGAGACAAAGGTTTGAAAGTATTTTCGACAGCAAAAACGCATTTAAAACAGAAATGGCGGGGTTTAACCCTCCCAAGAATGTTGGCAACTCTCCCCAGCTGGCGAAATCCAAGATGGCCGCCAAAAATAACAAAAGTAACATATCAACCTGTAAATTCAGATTAAAGTGGGGTTTTCCCCCAAAAGTGGTTTAATAGTTGAAAAATGTCACAACACACAATACTGAGTCTTTTATGTGATTTCCGCAAATCCAATATGGCTAACAAATCCAAGATGGCCGAGAAATCCAAGATGGATAGCAGAAATAACTAAAGTAGCATGCATCCGCCGCTAGATTCTGATTAAGTATTTTTCCCACGCAAATGGCTTTCAATAGTTCAAGAATGTCACAATACACAACATTGAGTTTGGTATGTGATTCCTGCAAATACAATGCGACCGACAAATCCAATATGGCCGACAAATCCAAGATGGCTGCCAAAAATAACAAAGGTGGCATATATCTACTAGTCGATTCTAATTAACGTGGGACTCCTTCTACCCAAATGGGGTTTAGAAGTTTAAGAACATCACAATACACAATACCGAGTTTTTATGTGATTCCCGCAAATCTAATATGGCACATAAAATGCGAATATTTCTGGTTAATTTTACAAACAGAATTTACACAGACTAAAACCTGACTGATTTATACAAATCCTGTGGAACTGTAACAAGGCCGATTACAAACACTACTGATCAATCAGCAGCAATAATATTTTGTAGGACAAAACGCTTTAGTCAAAATTTACAGGACAATATATGCCGTTTTAGTTATTTTTCGTAGCCATCTTGAATTTGTGGGACATATTGATTTATGGAAATCACGACTGGGTAGATGAAAATCCACGTACTCAGAATTTGCTGATGGATATATGCCACTTTTGTTATTTCTGGTGGCCATCTTGGATTTGTCGGCCATCTTGGATTTATTGGCCATGTTGGATTTGCGGGAATCACGTAAAAAACTCAGTATTATGTATTATGACATTCTTGAACTAGTAAACCACATTTGGGTAGAAGAAAACACACATTAATCAGAGTTTACAGGTAGATGTATGCCACTTTTGTTATTTTTTAGGCCATCTTGGACTTTGCCCTCTGCCGAGAGTTGCCAACATTTTTGGGAAGGTCACCACAGCCTTTTCTTTTTTAAATGCCTTTCTGCTGCCGAAAACACTTTCACACCTTTGTCCACGAAAAAAAATCATGCGACCCATGCATTTTACCCTGCTACAAGGCACACGCCAACACAACCGCCATCACTGATATATCAGCGGGACTGACTGGTTGTTTCCACTTAATGAAATCAGCGTGGAAAAGAGCGCAATAACAATCCAGTAACCACATTTCCCGAGCTCAATGACGGCTCTCTCAGATCAGATGCGTAACCCAATTTTAGAGGTTACATGTGCATATACGGTACGAATTAGATTCTGATACTACTCCTAGATGGACATGCCGTCTGGATGATAAGTGACCCAAGGGTAAACATGAACACGTCGTGGGATCTAATTTGCGTACGAGTTACGCAATAGGGATAGTAAACTTGAAAGGAATCAGGTTTACACATTTGTGAGAAGCTGCTGTGTTGATGCCAATGACTGTGTGCGTGCGTGCGTGCGTGCGTGCGTGCGTGCGTGCGTGTGCGTGTGCGTGTGCGTGTGCGTGTGCGTGTGCGTGCGTGTGCGTCTGCGTGCGAGTGCACGTGCGGTTGCGTATGCGTGTGCGTGTGTGTGGGGGGGGGGCGCAGATGTGCAGCATAATATTGTTATATGTTGGTTTCCCAGTCAGTCAGTTTACAATGACATGGTAAGACCATATATTGCATGTCTGCGGTGTTTTTCGGTGCAAACCAATATATATATATATATATATATATATATATATATATATATATATATATATATATATATATATATATATATATATATATATATATATATATATATATATATATATATATAATCGATTATTTAATCTTGGAACTTTGGAAGTAGCGGCTACCTAGGGAGGGAGGGATGGAGGGAGGGAGGGGGTCAGGGAGCGAGTGAGATAGAGAGAGAGAGGGAGAGAGAGAGGGAGAGAGAGAGGAGAATATAGCGTTTTTAAAATTAATAATAAATAAATAAATAAATAAAAAAGTCAGATTTTCTATGAAAATAACAGAATACGCAATTTTATAAACTGATTCCTAGCTAGGTTTAGATTACCTCAACTAGGTAGGCCTAATGAAAAGACCGCGAGAAGCTCAATAGGACAGGCTATAGCAAGCAGTCCTCTGATTGGCTGAACGTGAGTTACAACACCGCCCACTATACTGAAGTCAATTTGGAATCCATTGTTCACTCGTTCCCATTGTCCCATTGGGTAATGCTCTTAAGAAACCAGCCCAGATTTTCAAGCCAGTAAATAGGCGCAAATTTAATTTTAACGTTACACAGATTAACTTTTAATTATATAGAGATCGCCCGTATCTACGATGTTTCCCTAGTTTTCAGCATTGGAAAAGCTTAATATTTTGAAAACCATTTAACTCCGCGTGGAGGAACAGCTGTCAGTCAAATTAGTCACAAAACAATTGGCAAAATTTATGAAAATTTGGATCGAATGTTTTTGAATTTACTACAAAGTCAATTTTCTTCATGTTTTCGCGGAATGGGCATATTGTTTTTATTTGTATTATGATAGATTTCGCCCATAGTGCCCATAGCGCCTATCTACGACGTTTCCATATTTTCCAGCATTAGAAAAGTCGAATATTTTGAAACTCATTTGACTGCAAGTTGTTGCTGACACAGGCAGCAACAGTTTTAAATCAAATTAGTTCCAAAACAGTCGTCAGAATTTGTGACAATTCACATCGAAATTTTGTGACTTTACTATGAAAAACAGTCTACAGTCTTCAGAGCGGGATATTAAACAATATCAATCAAATGCGTCCGATCACTGGCGTATCAAGCAATTACTTATATAAACATTCACGTACAAGGACCATGTATGACCTAGGAGGCGCGGGATTGAACGTCAGGAATAGATGTTTATACAACTACCTTGCTAGAGCAACCAAACCACCGATTCATTAGCGGTATTACAAAACACTAAATTATGCCTGATTAAAATAAATAATCGATTTTTGCTCGATTAAATCAATTTCTTCGATTTTTCGATTATTTTGTGTTACAATCGTTACAATCGACAGGAAAGATAATGGACTATTGATGAATTATCGATTAACTGAACAGGCCTCCTTTCAACCATGTACCCCAAATACCACCCATTATTACAATTGTGAAATTACATTGACATAAAAATAAGGGATAGCTTGGCGGATTAATCAGCCAGACACGACCATAATATCTGGCCATCTTATCACGGACTGACAAAATATGGTAACAGTATGTACAGTATTCCTCTGCCCATGCATAGAGACGCATTAGCACGCAAGCCATCATCTTAGAACCAATATAATTAGCCTCTCTAGATTTATCTATCTACTGTGAAAATTATTATTGCATCAGCCACACTAGAAATAACAATCAATTTATATTAAACAATGAACTGTGTTTGACATGCATCAACAGCTCCCAGTCAATTTAGTTAGAAAATATTTGCGGTATCTTGCCTGTATATTTAACTTGAAATTCAGATTCTGTGAAGTTGGTGTTCAGTGTTAAAATCACTTCAAACACGCGCACACATTCTACCTCTAAAGGGGGGGGGGGGGAATTGGAATGGGCGTGGTGCCGGGACAATGGTTTGATTTCAAGTGCGCAAATGTATTTTTTCAAGAATACATATACTGAAATTACACATAAAAAGATTATTAACAGAGATGTTTTATTTAGTGAGTGTACTACGGCGGCTTGAGTGAAGACATGAGACACGGCTCAAACATGACATGTGAAGCCGCAGTTGTCTATTGCAACTAATGATAGTTTGATGCAGATTGGAAGGATGCGCGGAAAAAGAGAAAAGACAAGAGACACAATTTTTATATTGAATATGTTAGAGAAATGGAATATCAACAAGACCAGTATGGATTCTGTGGAAGAAGGTTGATTGAACGACACAACGATGGGACTCTAAGCTATGCCATCCTAGGTTGTACAGCAGGCCGGCCATGTTGAAAGTTGGACTTTAACCATCACATATGAATCTAGTTGCAAGGCATTGGACCTTTCTAGGTAATTGCCATTTCTGTCGCTATAGGGATCCCAGGCTGCTATAACATATTCTAAGTCGGGACGAATTAGAGATTCATATGTCCGTTCCTTTACTGGCCGGTGGCATGGACTGAGAGTTCGCTGTACAGTGGCTAGAGTTTTTATTGCTTAGCTCATATTAAGTCACAATTTCATTCAACATTTCAGTTTAGGGTGGAACAAATTTTAATATTTAGATATTGTGAGGAGGTATCACCTGACTTTGGAATCATTTGATTCAAAAGTCATGTGTGAGCAGTACATGCAGGCGCATGGGCATATAGCTACATGTATATGTAGGTTAGCTAGTAAGGTGGTTACGGCGAGGATATCAGAGGTGCAGCATCTGAATGAAAACTTCAGTACTAACATACACTCTACCCCATCATTCAATGTATCTACCTGCACCATGTAGTCATTGAAATGTTTTCCTATTTCATGTTATCATGTCTTTGCTTCCCCATCGCTCTCTCATCAACTTGTTGACAATTGTCTCATTTATGACCATTTAGGTAGGTTTATGCTTTGGCTCATCGCACATTTCCATTAGGATATTTCAGGAGTCATGGCATGAAAACAATGAATAGAATGGAAATGATATTTTCTGATAATCAGATTATAAATATAGATTCTTCAACATTTTATTATCTATTTGATGCGGTCAGTTTTATGTGGATTTAAAAAATATGAAATCAGTTTGTAATGTTTACAGCGTAGGCATGTAGAGCCCCTTTAACCTCGCTAATACGATTCTAGATAAAGTACTCAGTCATGTGACTGGATTCACTTAAGGCTTGTGCGCGATTTATACTTGAGTCAGGCCGATGTTGTCTAAAAAGGCAGACACAGGATCCGTAATGGACAATGTTTGAAATCTGAAGAAGATCACCTGTCTCACTTGTAAATAATGTACAGACGTTGAAACCATGAAGCGACAATGAAAGAGCGCAAGTTAATGTCAGTTATGTGAAGATCGTCTCATTTCATTGTCGTCACCATTATCATCTTTCTCGTCATCTTGTTTGTCAACTTCGTCGTCAATGTCGGAATCGTCAGGTCAATTAACGTCGTAACCATGTCCGGTACCGTGAGTACATTAATTGTGTGACACAGTAGTTTAGCCATTGTACGAATGTTATCAAAATGATATCAGTAAACAGAATGTTTTATATTGGTAACCATAGCAACTGTCAATACACATTTCCGGTTTCCGGCCTCAATCTTGAACTCACTCCACAGTATTCATAGTTCATAAACTGCTTCACTACGATAATGGAAATTGCATGATATCATCATAATCGTTGTCCATACAATACGTAGCAGTCACGTAGGGTTGGCATCACAACATCGTCGGTACCCATTTCAATACTGATCGAATACAACCACACTGAACATGTATCCAATAGATAGTTGTCGCCATACATCAGCCCTGAATTAACATTTCCTACAGTAAATCTATGTCATCGAATCGTTTGGATCATCATATCACCAACCACTATATTCTGATTCATCGAAAATCTTCAAAAGCTATTATACAGACCCCCTTTAAAATCGGTGATGGCATTTTCGGATTTCACTTTGAAGAAATGTCATTATCGAAGGAAACGTCTTGACCATACAAACATCAATGGATTCGTTCCCATTTGGGGTTCTTTTCATGCACAGATTGGTGAATATTTAATCGTCATCACGGGAGGAGTTATATTTATTTATTAATCAAAGCTATAGTGCCTATTTCCAATCGTTGGTCAATAAGAAACAGTTTTCGAACTTACAGCGCTTTTAACTTTTCTGGAAATAGTTATTTTCTCATCAAACTCATGACAGACTGAAAATACCCCTCGATAAATTGAACACTTTCCAATAATAATATGAATAATCAATTTATTTTATTTATTTATTTATTTATTATTGAACTGGATTGGTTAAGTCAGTAGCCAATGCCGATAAGCGAACGCACGCACGCACGAACATTAAATGTATATATATTTATTCGTGTGACCTACTATATATATACTACTCTGATAGGTCACACGAATAAATATATATACATTTAATGTTCGTGCGTGCGTGCGTTCGCTTATCGGCATTGGCTACTGACTTAACCAATCCAGTTCAATAATAAATAAATAAATAAAATAAATTGATTATTCATATTATTATTGGAAAGTGTTCAATTTATCGAGGGGTATTTTCAGTCTGTCATGAGTTTGATGAGAAAATATATATATTTGAGCCCATATTCGTTTAATAATTTTCATTGAGTATATCTGCTGTCTATTATTTGATTATTTTCAACAAGTTTATTATTAATAATCAAATTTCTGATGACCCATTCAGTCTTTCATCATAGGTAAAATGCTAATAATTGAATAATTCATTCCATTCAATTTAGTCACTCGCCTTACCATCTATTCAGTCAATAATCGTTAAATCTTTTTGTGCGAATGTTAGAATAGAAAGAATGTTAATTTGTTTTTGTTTTCTTTCTTTTAAAGCATTGGTTATTAGGATTTCTTCTGAGATGAACATTCACATGTTTGCATGTAGATCACTGTAAACGTAGATTATATTCTTATTTTTACCCCAACACCACTACACTTCAGTTTGAAGTCCTAAAGAAAAAATCTTGTTGAATATTTTGAAACTAATACCTAAGGAAGGCTGGTAGATTATGAGAAGCAAACTCATTTATCCTTTTATAGAAGGAACAGATTTGGCTTTCTGTATCCATTTAGGAATTATTTTACAAGTATAGAATAAATTTGGTTTGATGAATTCACATGGGAATTTTTTCTTAGTAATGATATTGGGCTAAAATTCTCCCACGATATTTCTAAATCTCATTCCCTAGAATTTGTGTCAAACCTAGCCATTTCACCACTGTTGGATTAATACGCTGATTGTTCTTTTATTTCATTTTCCTGTACCTCGCCCGTGGCTCTAATTTCACCATCATAACACTTTTCAGATGCTGTGGTATTAAGATTATAGGGTATGAGGTACAGGTGTTTACCGTAATTAGTTGATCAGTTTGACACTTTATCCCCTAACTACAAGCCACACAACACAAAGTATGATTGGTCAAAGACTAACTCGTGATACCTGAAGTATCATTCTGTCACAATATGGATGAATTGATTGCGCTGTGAAAAGATTTTCATCCATGGAGCGCCGGTATGTCTACCTGTTCTTTTCACTGTGATTGGGAGCTAATGGCATCACTTTACATTGAATGACATCTGCCATCATGGTATATGTCTTCTTGTAGGATTCCAGTGGTTTGTCACTAGTAATCCTCTCTCTCTGTATATATATACGATGCTACCATCTGCAAGGATGCGATGTTAAACGTACATTCCTTCGGAGATGTCATTTGGAAAGATGTGGCCATAGAGAAAAGTTCCTGACATGAATCTCTGGGGAACTACTGATGTAGCAGCCACTATTGACTGAAATATGCACGTTGCCTTAGAGAAAACAATGTGTCCATTTGTTTATCTTTCCCATGATTCCATGGTGATGCATTATTCACAGCAGACATTGCTGGCAACCATGTGCAATGCCACGCTCATGTCAATTAAGATAACATCGATTTGGCCACGAAAATGTAATACCTTTGCCAACACGATAGTTTGCGGGATCGTTTTAAGCCATATATTCTATAAAACGGTGACTAGTGCTGTTTCCCATCAAGTGGAAGTGATCCAAAAGAGGGCGGATCCCGGACCACCTAACTATCAATTTCCAGAAAACTATGCAGAAAAGCTGTTGAAAGTCTATGGCAGCAACAAAGCCCAGTCAAATTAGTTCCACAATATTTAACGTATGTGTATTATGTATTAAATACATACAATTCTTACAACAATGCATACTCCGTCATCAATTAAGCGTTCATGACAAACTTATCTACGTCATTCATGACGAAATTCATTATATCGTCATCCCATACGTTGCACAGTTGATTATGATGTCATATGATTGATGGATAAACAAAAAAGGTCCATTTTAGGAATACGCTTGTTTTGTGGGGTGTAGGGAATGATTCGACATGTGCAAACGTAGTGGTTTAACAGGCTTGCAAGGGAATTACCATTTGTTTATCGTTGAAGGAAGCGGGAAAAATACATTTTTGGCACAAGTTATGTACGCGTGTATGACCCCGCAAAACACTCGTATTGCGATTTCTACCCATCCGAGCGATGGATTAAGTAGCCATTAAGTTATGAACATGTAATCACCAACGACAATACTGATCTGCAAACACCTATTGTCTAACAGCGTGACAACCTTATTAAATGCGTCAATGGAAACATCGCTTCGAAATCGTTTCACTATAGCCTTGATTATATTACAAAGGCTGAATCAATTGAAGAAAACATTCACCAACGGTTAGTTGCAGAGGAAATGAGTTTTAATTACAATGCGAGGTCATATTCCGACAGCACGCAGGTACTTAGTAAAATGACGTCAGTGAAGTTAAAGCAACGTCGCTTGGCTGATTCAAGCACTCGTAAGAAATTCAATACAGTGTTTCACTTATATTCAATGCTAAGATGAATCAATATGAACCAAACAAGTATTTCTTTTATAATCGTTTAGATAAATCAATTAGAAATTGACCTGTTGATTGTCGAATTTAGTAACACCGTCACACAGATAAAGGGGATATTGTTAGCAGCGCAATACTGTTGCATTGTGGTGAAATATAATGTGATGGATAATTGATTTGTCTCGTTAATGGATACAATTGTATTTATACAAGTGTTTCACAGGCCGCACAGACATCGACGACCTGTAGAAACAATGGATTTTCCCGCTTCCATTTGGGAAATGCAAATAATACTACCTTTGCGCAAGTTTATATCTTATATCACCACCATCTCCACAACACACGCAGGCATGGGTGTAGTAGCTGGAATCGAATAGAAGCCACATGATCATTACGTCCATCAACTACGCTCGATCGTATATATTCTATGGTGTGTGAATTATCATGGCCATTCAGCATTAGTGAAATACAACAATGACTCATTTTCGTTGGATTTCGAGTGTCTTGACATTTGTGACAATTTTCTATTATAGATACATGGGAAATTACTGGGATTTGTGCAAAGGCTGAGCTGTTATTTGCTTTTAGCTCACAGTATTTGACAGAAGCTATGGGTTTTGTAAAAAATTTCGTCTTTGGTAAATAAAGATTCTTAAAGGAATGCTAATCTCATCTCAAATGTTGCATTGCACTGATAGATTATGGTTTATAGATTACATGTCATTCAGATCCTGTCATATTCACTTATCTGTATCACAAGTATCTGCTTTGTCATATTGCCTACACATTGAATAGTGATCGCCACCATTTTGTTTCATCAAGCAAGGCTTGTGATGTCATGGACGTGCCAATGCATCACATTCTTTATGTTGTAGAATATTTTGAAACATATTTAACTTGACGTTCTTGCTGCCTATGGCAACAACAACTTCCCGCTAAATTAGACAGAAAATATTCAACAATTTACCTGTATGATTTCTTTTACACCTAATGGCCAAACTATAGATGGCACCTCTGTGACTAAGAGTATATACTGAGGCAGATAGGTTAGGTCTTTTTCTAATTGGTTGAAGCGTAAATCATGACAGTCATCATAGGCTGTAGAAATGTGTTAACATTTAGCTACTAAAGCCTGAATATCTTTCGTTGGCGTGATAAAAAGCTAAAATGCCAGATAAGGTGAGGCTTCCTTTAAACTCGCCTCTTCCTAGGCCCTTATATCAAACGTATCTAAGTAGATTAGTAAATATAATTTTGAAATCTCTAAAAGCTTGTTCAAAATGATATTTACAAAATCTGTTTGAGAATTTTGATATTAACTGGGAACGTGTTTGAGATTGTTTATTACTTTAAAGTGAGATTTCTCGCAGATTCGCCAAGCTGGAACGCTATGTTTGAACAGCCTTACCATTATGCTACACAGTACCCAACTATTGAGTGGGTCAGTAACTCATATGCATAAATTATCCAGCAATAAAATGACAATTGATAATCACATACAATACATACAATGCACACGAATTCACCAGAATACTCTGAAAACATATATTAAAGATGCGAGATTAAATTGAAAATAGTGGTCCAATATGTGGATTACACTGATATGCATCAGGCACCATACAGAATAATGAAGAGAAGCATAGACACAGCCAACTAACATTGCTAATATGCTGGTTTATGTTTGCTGTTTAACTGATGCATATCGACATGCCAGTAAAGCATTTAACATTTGCCAGTAAGTTACAGTTGAATGGTATGGAAACATAGATGCCGAATGCCAGAAAGGAAGATTAGAGGAAATCTGACATAAGGAAGTAACACCACAATGCTACATGTATAGCGAAGATTGACCACGAGAGTTGAAGACATGTATGAACAGGGTTAGAAATAAATGAGAAGATCTAGTTGCCCCGGGCAAATCTATGATGTCATTTCACACATTTGTAGGGGTTTCCCCCATATGTGCATTTTGCCTGTATATGCTAAAATAAATGACACGGAAAATTACTATTGTTTTGTAGCAAACCACATTATAACGGTGGTCTCCCAATATTTATCAAGCTTGTCAGACGTACCAGCAACAGCCAACGTTTAGTTGCAATTACCACGGGCAGCATGACAACTGGTTGTTTCTAACTATGGACATATGCATGAGACAGATTGTCTAATACATTAGACAGTTCGATGCGGTAGTTCAGTCTTGATTGAATAGTAGTGTTTAATGATGGTTTAATGTCCACTCTAACATGGATTATGCACACACATCAACGTGTATCAGCACTCCGCACTATCAAAGCAGGCGAGGGCAACCATATCCAAAGGAGGCAGGTAAGCAACGCTAAGCATAGGGATGTTTTCTAACGAGGGTTTACACGCATCTACTCACATTATTCTATTCATTAAACATCGATATGAGATGATATTTAAATAATATGGTTAATCTGCTGGGAGCAAGTTTAAGGATATGATGGAAATGACTATGACTAGCTGGAAAGCTTCCCCAAGGCTGCAAAACTATCGTAAACATCTGACAAATTAAATTGCTGCTGCTAATCTAAACACCATAGGGCTAATATGCACCCTGGAGGGGTAATCATTTTGTCTGTAATATATATTGCTATTTAAGTCCGCTAGACCAACATTAAATTTCCGTATTCACGTACCTTAATTATATCTTTAGTACCCTATGCATTGAAAGACTGTCATCATTAGCTAGCCAGAAATATGTCACTTATAGTACTTACACAATATCTAGTCTCGTGAATGACAGAATGGAGAACCAACGAGTCCAAGACATATTAGGGGCTTAGGCATTTAATACCCAGCCGATATAAATATTGTTATATGATTGAAGCCGTTGTTTGTTCAGGATTCCAAATTTCTTTTCAGATTCCCACTACCTTACAAGCAACACGAAAGTACCCAGGAAATCAGGAATCCCTCCTTTCAGCAGCTAGTGTTGGAGCGCTGGCCAGCGAGCTAGAGACTGGCGCACGGAATGTAACATGCCCATCCATGTATACACAGTCCCTCCTGATTCTGTAGGCGAGTGAGGGTGAACTCACGTGACCGCTCCCAGATTGTATATAAATAGCCTTGTTTGGTGAATCGAGTACCGTCGACTGGTAATCAACAAGGCAGGGTTCAACTCCCTCTCAGCTATCAGGCGATCAAGTAAGGGACGAGCAATCCATGGAAACATAGGAAATTCCATTCGCTCCTCGCTGCCTCCCTCCACCCAGGAATATAAATGTAGAGGTTACCAATAACAGACTGAAATATGAACTGCGTAGATATGGCGTGAATGGGACCTGGAATAAGGGAGTCTATAGATGCCAATCAAAGTAATAACTTAATTCAGTACCTAAATGTTAAACGATGTGTTGGGGGACCGACCGTTAACCGTTACATGTGTTCGGAACTATTCTACCTATGTGCGTTTGAATTATTATCTGACCACTTGCACTGCATCTTGGCTTGTGATAAGGTAAAGAATTAGCAAACCTCTGAGAACCGCTACTGTGTGCTCACTGGAAGCCCATCTTGGGTATATATTTGTTAGGATACGTGATTGAACGTGTCTCCTTTTCTTTCATTGGCTAG
>CM067369.1:225966230-225985265 GCA_034401795.1 Chaetoderma sp. LZ-2023a
CAGAGTGGGCTGTGTTTGCTTTTATTATCATCAACCTTTTCACAAAAAGACGTTACACTTTGGCAATCATATTACATTCTTACTTGGTAATGAGTCACTTGACTGAGCCAATATTTAACTCTTTATTGCATCACTAATGCTTGACAGTTTTTCAAGAAATGTAGGTACAGCAGATATATATTCACTGGTGTAAGAGAAATTAAAAACGAACTGACATGCTAACGTGATAGCAGATGTGGCTAATCACTGACAACAAATGACCATCTTGCCCTCTAGCTATGTTTCTCTCTCTCTCTCTCTCTCTCTCTCTCTCTCTCTCTCTCTCTCGCTCTCTCTCTCTCTCGACCGTGCAGCTCTCTGCGTATCTGTATATCTTACTCCTTCTATGATATTATCTATCGCCCTCTCCCCTACTCGTCCATTCTCGCTCTCTGTCTCTCTGCATGTCTCTCACCCCTCCCTATCTCTCTCTCTCCCCTTTATCCTCCCCACCCTGCCCATCTATCTCATCTCTGTTTCTCGTCTCCCTTTCCATCTCTCTCCCTCTCTCTCTCTCACACACACTCTCTCTCTCTCTCTCTCTCTCTCTCTCTCTCTCTCTCTCTCTCAAACCTGGCAATCACTAATACAAATAGAGTAATATGTACTTCTGTGTGATTCAATTCCAAAAAAGGTTTCTCATCAGCTATCAACACAGGACACAACTGCACATAAAAATATATATAACTTACTTTCTTATTACTAATATGTAGACGGGCATTGGACACTTTCAATTACAATGGCCTGTATACACAGTTAACCCTAGCTTTCCGTTTTGCGACACCAGTATCACATACATGTATGTCGTCTGATTACAGTATTCTGCGCGTGTAGTAGTAGAAACATCCAACATATGCAATCAGTTCTTCTTTGCTTTTGCCCACTGTGTCCTCAGCTTTCTCAAGTCTATTCTTGATTTGAGTGTACGGAGCCCTGGTTTCTTGAGGTCACCTCGTAGCACGCTTAGCAGATGTATGCAATGCCGTCCTCGTCTGGCTTTATATTTGCTGACTCCTAGTAGGGTGAATTCCAATGCTCTGTGAGCTGGGTTCTGGCAGTCTTATCACATGACCAAACACGGACCATTTGCGCTGGGCGAATTTTACAGACAGCGGCGACGTATTACTCATCTTGTATAGTGCAGCATTGGAAATTATGCTCTCTGGGCATCGGTGTCCAGTGGTGGTATGTATGTGTTTGCGGTGGCAGGCATCGCGTTTGTCTAGAGCTGCCTTTGTAGCTACCCAGCTGTTACAGTTATACAGCATCAAAGATACGCAGGTTGTATGGTATAAACGCAGTCTTTTTTTTATCAAGGGCATCTTTGATCTATGAATCCATAGCTTCCAGAAAGACTGGAAAATGCTATGTTCCTCATGACGCAGCGTGCATCAATATCGGCAGTACTGCGAAGCTGTGAGCACAGGATTTTACTTTCCTTCCATGGTTCGCCGCCACGAAGTGGATCGTCATTTTCTTTAGTCCCATGCTTTGTAGATATGCATATGTGGGTGAAGTGTGTTTTGGATTCATTCATAAAGCGATTCTCAATTTTTAGTTTTCTTGCAGCTATTGGGAGAAGTTCATCAAGGGGTTTCTTTTCATCGTCTATGAAGTCTACAATCCACGTCGTCGGCATATTTTATCTTTAGCGGCATGCCCAGTATTGGCACTGCGGAGTTTGGTCTTATAGACTTTCCCCCTCCCCCCCCCCCCCGCACGGAATTCAATGTAACAGCAAGGTAACAGGTGGAAAGCACAGCTGATAGCCCATCTCCCTGTGGGGAGCGGATTGATGTATCAAGCTCTACAGACTTCACTGACTTGACTCGTACTCATAACTTAGTGTCTGCAAGCAGTAGTCTCACTAGTTGTAGCTCATCTTCATTGAAGCGGGCCTGGCGTAGTACATCTAGGATCGTTAAACGTTTAATTGTGTCGATGGCTCATGTCATGTCAATGCCCATTTTGTGGAAATCCCAGTGCTTGGACATGACTACCGTTCACATATATTCACATGCATGAATAGCAATAAAGGACTTACAAAGCCACACCCTCACATATGTAGATACACTCCGATAAAGATCATCCATTACCCTGTACAATGGCCACCTCATTGTGCTTACATATTGATTGTTACTAAAATCTGTTCGCTGTTGACAAATGTCTGCCACTAGACTTGGAGTCGACAAAAAAATGCCCTTATTATTTGAATATAACATTGTTCATATTTGAAGGATTACCACAACAATACACCTTTCCAGGTTATCCATCCATCATATGACGTCATATAACGTCATAATCAACTATGTAAATGTGCATGATGACGTCATGATCGCGGCGTCATGAATGACTCGAATTATTCCGACTTAAATGCTTGATAGTTCGAAACATTGTACGAGTTGTATGTCGTTGCTATTTAATAAACATGCTGTTGAATATTTTGAAACTAATTTGACTGGGCGCTGTTGCAAATATTTAATAGTTTACCTGTATATCTTTATCGAAATTGATAGTCAAGGAGTTCAGAGATCGATCGATACCAATACGAGCGTGGTGTGGGTGAAGCTTAGATAAAGATGGGCGGGACATAGCTAAAACTAGAAAGGTCCATTAAACTTCACTTATAATGGCAATTCCAGAAGAACGGTATACATACAAACAAGAGCTCTCAGAGATTGCATACTCCAGTTTTATCACATTGCAGATAATTTTCAGATTTTCCCGATTTTATTTTCGGATCATGATCAACGTTGTGAAATCCAAATGCACGTTCAAGCACTTTCGTGTGTTAGCGTTTGATCTAAACCGGGCCTATAATTTCCGTCTATATCCATAGATCCCAAATTTGATCCGATCCAGATCCTTATCACGGCCAATGTCTGGAAGTGCTCTTTCAGGTTAACATGATTTGTTGTGTTAAAATCGGTGGTAAATGGGATCACTAATTGTTGGGAGACAGCTCCTAGGCTAGCGGATTTTGGAGAAGCTGGAAAAAAAATTGCAATGTTATCGAAATCAACGTTTTCTTGCTCCCCTATGGTCATATTATCACAGAAAAAAAGTCCTGACCAATATCCCATGGGCAATTTTTTTTACGGCACATTTTTGCCGCTTTTTGCTTTCTTAGAAACCATGATTTTTTTGGGTAGCCAAAGGCAAGTCCTTTTTTCTGACAGTGTGTTTAGGAGTACAGCACTGAAACTGTATATTTATCGGGTGTACCATATTCTCTTAGTCTGTCAATGATTCCTTTAGTTGTAGTCATGGTAACGTGAGAAAAAAACAAGATGGCTGCGCGGATTGTGGGTAAATATTACATTTGTCAGCAGCCATTCATTTGTCGCATACTTGCGATCAGAAACCATACTAAAATGAATGAAATGGATAAAAAGTACCGAGTAAATAATTTCTATCAAGAATTTTAAAGACATATATTTCTTTAGGTGAATGCGGTATATTTTAAACAACGAGAACTGAGGATTCTGACAGATGTAAAAATCATTGACAAAGGATTATCCAAGAAGCACATCTTGTCTGCTATCTTTGCCCGTACACTAATCGAAATCTTGTTCATCATCATCGCCATATAATATAGTTGTATGGGAGGCGCGGTTATTTGTGTTATCGAGCCTCCTCTCAGACAAAAAAAATTTAATTATGTTTAACCAATGCCATATTCTTCATTTACTTGGATAGTTGGTAAAATGGCGGTTGTAGCTGCTGACTACAGCAAGATTCTTTGCTGTAGGTAATATTCTCCACACCATCAGGTTAACCCTTCTTATGTTAGCAGCACCTAAAAGCGCTGAAAATGATATTCATATGAATTAACCCTTTAATGGCCAATTTCTCCAAGCCATGCCAGGAGTAAACTATTAGAAACTTTACAATTGAAATTTACAAATTATATTGGTCTGTTGTCCTGCAAATGGACATTCCTCAAGACCAGTGCTTGACCGTTAATGGACTACCGATCAAGAAACTTAAGTCTTCGCTTAGTCAGTGTTCATTAGCAGGCTAAGAGAAGATTATTTTTGAAAATTTACCATTGAAATGACTGGCTACCGAGCAAGTCATTCCAATTGTACATTTTCAAAATTAGTTTTCTCTTTTCCTGCAAATGAAAATTCCCCAAAGACCACTGCAGATACTCTGTTGACCGGACTGACCTTTAAAGGGTTAAGTTGACACAGGAAGGGTTAAATAGCATACTTTCATTATCAGCATGTACTAATGTAGTGGTAAAGAACGAGAGGCAACTCCGTATGAATCGTGGCATCGAGTCGGATACAAGGTAGAACAGAACTAAGCACGACATATAATAGAGGAACCATACATTTACTTATGCCGACATAAACGGTGTTTATAATATGAACCAGTTGTCTGTTTTGATGTCTGTTTTGATGTTGATAATAGCACAACTTATAGTGGCCCCACTCCCGTGAATTACTTCCGGTAATATTGTTATTATTTAACGGCATTAGCGCAGGTGTGTGCACTGCTGGCGCGTTAAACGGCATCATAGAATAACTCTGGTAGGATTCCGTAGGAAAGATCCAGAGAATGGTATTTTGGAAGAATGGTTTCGATTATTCGAGGGGATGCAAATACGAGAATAGAATCATATAGAATGCAGCGTTGCAGCAAGTCAATTAACACGGTACCGGTATATAATACTCTGTTAGAAGTCAGAAAGCGATATTCCCGTAATATTGCTTTGACTTTCTAACTTGAACATGAGACAGATGTTGTTTCACAATTGCTAGACAACAACGTAACACACATGTGACGTAGAGATATATCTATTTTTCGTTTATTCACATTTTGTATGGTGGCGGGTCATTGGCAGAGGCAATGGATGAAGTCACCTTCATGTGACCTGCAATGGGTATGCACTCTACCTATTTTGAATCGTAAAAGAGATCCATCTCTAGCTATATCCTGCTCACGTTTTGCTGGTGTTGGGATAGATCTCTCTACTTGGAACTCTGAATTCTCAGAATCCCATTATAGATGTAAGTATACAAAGTACCTATACATGTGAATGCTGAGAAATCATATATTGATCCTTCAATACCTGATTCATTGTACGATGAATTGCGCACAATCTCAACATCCAGGAAGATAGCAACTCTTCCTATGGTGTAGCTTCAACTCCAAACAGAAAATTAAGCAAAAGATACAAACAAAGGGGGTTTGATTCGTGTATTAGTGCCTATGGAACGGGACAACACAACAGTAATCATTCACAACAATGGGAGGGCAAATTTGCCATATGAGTTATCGTCCTCTAGTTCGTACTTTCGCCGTCTCACTGAGAAACCTAGGTGGCACTGCCATTTTCCCCGTAGCTGCCCATTTAACCGTGAACAACACAGGCACGCGAATCTTCGCACTTTCAGCGATACCCTTTGTTTCCCGCCATACTGCCAAAGCTGCCCGATATTTGGTGTCTATCTGTTCAACCCAGTGAAATAAAGCAAACATTGCTACGACGACTAGGCCTACTTGTATTGCTACCTTAGCGTGTTTAAACGCTGTTTTGTCATCTCAGGTCTGTCGATTTTGGCATTTCCTATATATTATGTTAGTTAGTTATAAGATGCTGACTGATTATTATAATGATGATTAATGATAATGGTCGATGATGAGAATTGATGATGCTGATTGATGATGATTGATAACGCACATGTTATGTTACAACATTAGGTCTACATGATGGTGGTGTTGATGATGCTTTCCCAACAATGAGCTATACCAGCTCTGCCCAGTGTACCGTAATGCCATACATTATTTTCACACCTTTCCAGTTCGGGGCGATTTCCTGTATCGCCAGCGCTGGCTATGGCAACCGTGTACTAGTAGGCATACGATCTGGGCTAGGACGATAAACGTCCAACCATTTTCAACCGTGATATCTCAGTATTTCATATTGGGCTAACAAGTTAAATATTTTAAATTCAATTCTACTAAGTTCTTGCTTTCACTGTAATCGGCAGCTTTAAGCAAAATTCGAATCAAAATATTCTGCAGCTAAATTTCTACATCGTAAATAATGTAAAGTACGATATTTTCCTGATAAAAGGGTTAGTTCTTTTCTTTTCTTTTCCATTCAAGCATGCCTACTAAGAATCATCCGTTTTCTGACCCGGGAAGACATTTTCTGTATTAACTAACTTGTATTAGGAAATCTCTGGTCAGGTTAAATGTAAAGGCAATAACGGTTACCCTATTCACGCCCTATCACCTCTTAATGATGTAGATAACAGGCCCCTCATATTACGTAAACTGTTTATAATGGATCCATTTTAGAGGGGACACGTATCTTAAGAAATATGCGATCTTGTGGACACCAAAACATTCATAGCGAAAAGTAATTTTTTATTATGCCACACTGTGTCCTTAATGAACTCGCCTTTATGTTCCACAATGTCCCTTTTACCGTTATAGACAAGCAAAATTAGGCATTGATTTTCACCACGTCCAAACTCATTGATAAACGGGTTTGTTTTATCAGGAAATTTGTAAAGTCGGGCACTAATCTATGATATTACGTCAACATGACTTACGCTTTTATCAATCTATTCGTCTGCCCGTATTCCTTTGTTTCCAGCTGCCCCTTCATTCATTCGTTCTGTAGTTCGTTCGTTCGGTCTTTCGTCCGTCCGTCTGTCCGTCCTTCCGTCTATCCGTCCGTCCGTCCGCCCGTCCGTCCGCCCGTCCGTCCGTCCATTCGCTCGTTCATTCGTTTGTCGGTTCGTTCGTTCGCTCGCTCGTTTGTTCGTTCGTTCTTTCGTTCGTTCGTTCGTTCGTTCGTTCGTTCGTTCGTTCGTTCGTTCGTTCGTTCGTTCGTTCGTTCGTTCGTTCGTTCGTTCGTTCGTTCGTTCGTTCATTCATTCATCTATCCATCCATCCAAGCCCATCGACACACCCACTCATCCATCCATCCATCCATCCATCCATCCATCCATTCATTCATTCATTCATTCATTCATTCATTCATTCATTCATTCATTCATTTGCTGATTTTTGTATTTATTTCCACCACTCCACCAAACACTTTCATCGACTTCCAGTCCAAACAATAGTCGATCGGAGTGTCATAAGGCCTGTGATTCAGTAGCGACTTTAATTGTCAGCGTGGTAAAGAAATCACCACAGCGTGACGCCCTTTTGCACCTGTCTACCAGATATGATTTCAAACATTCAAATGCAAAAGGAAGTAACAAAGAATTATCACAAAATTACAATCTTTACAGATTCGTAAACTTGGATATCTATACTTTCTGACACACAGCGTTATTAATTTTAGAGGTGTTGTTAAAGGTTATAAGTTCATGCTCAAAGTAGAAAGATGCTCACATTTTCCTAGAATATTTGTGGATTTACCGTATATTCCTATGGGAGGGAATATCATCTGAACATAATATAAAAGGAAGTAACTTCTAACTTATGTAGATTATTCTAATGTACATCAATAGATAGATAATACAATTACCGTTCCGGCCATATGTGTTATTTTACAAACAACATATAAATAGAATATGAAAGTAAGGATTCTATGAACATATCTTTGTTATGTAGTAAATTTCTGACCAAAATATCCAAGAAATCCTGCGCATGCGTACTTGACTTCCGCCGTCATTGTTGGTCATGGGAGACGCATTCGATCCATTCATCTGCAATCCTGGTTTATATGCAACAAACACAGCCTTTAAGCACCCGCACCGTTATAGAACAACATGGACAATACGACACATAGCCGACAAGAGAAGCTATAGCCACAAAAGCAATCTTTAACCAGATTCTCTAAATTATGTGTGGAGTGAATGCGAAGATGTAACTCCGAGACTGTACATAACTTAATTCCGACCACAAACCAGCGATTAGTCGATTACGGATTGATCAAATGTGTCTCATCGACAACCGGCCCCAAATAAAAAATCCAAGTTCAACCATGATCTCCCAAAACTAACTAACGACAAGGTCATTCAGGCATCGTATAAAAAAGAATAATTGAACAGATGACCATGGCTGACCTCAACTGTAAAACAAGCGAAGCCATAAGTAACGTCCTAAAATGTGTGGAGACACCAGCTGCTAAAAGCATCGCTGTAACCAATAATACCAACCAAAGGATATCCTATGTTGATGATCCACTTGTTACAAAGCTGACTGAACAACAGAAAACACGGCGATAACGCATACAAGACACAATTATATACTGCTACCTATCGTTCCATAATGCTATGCAATTGCAGCCGCCGTGCAGCTCCAAAAGCCCTCTTGCGCAAACATCACAACGCATCTCTACACTCACAGTCTAATATCAATTGAAGCACTTTAAAAAACAGAACCTCTATCTGTGAGCGTAGTGCAACTAAAGATTTCGGCTGAGGACAAGACACAGTGGACAAAAGCGAAGAAGGACTGATTGCAGCTGTAGAATGTTTCTACTACTACAGCCGCAGAATACAGTAATCATACAGTGCAACAGTGAGGGTCTATGTTCGGACATGTTCTTCGAATGCCTAAAATTACACCTGCTTAGAAAACAGTAAAATTTACAGACGAGTCGTAGATGCGAACAGGTATCAGGCACACACAGGACGGCACGACATCAACTTGCAAGTGTTTTGCGATCAAACGTCACAGAACGTAATCTACGACCACTAAAGACAATAAAGAACCTAAAAGAGCCTAGGACGCTCATAGTGGACACGGCAGAGTGGAGAAGGGTGAAAAAATCTGATTGCTTCTGAAAGAAGATTTCACTTCCTCAGCCGCAGAAGACAGTCAGCCAACATCATCATACAGGTAAGCTGTCGAATATTTTTAAACTAGTTTGACTGTAAGAAATGATGACGAACCAGTCAAATTAGTTTCAAGATATTCAACAGAATGTTTTTAAACAGTAAACTCATCAAAGATATATAATTCGTACAATTGACGGATTTCTAAATGTTCATGATGGATTGAGATACGCCAATCATTATGCATTCGGAGTGTGACATTAGTCTACGTGTGGCGTAATTGATTATTACCTCATATGCGTGAGTGAGAGATCGGAGCATTCCATTGCTGTTATTTTCCTTATTATTCTGAGTTTCTCAAGCCAATGAAACAAGCCATGTTCGATACAATGCTCCTTCCTGATTGCTAGAACAATTTTTCACTCTGTCCTCGATCACTGATATATCTCTAAAATACAATTACTCTATGTACGCGTATATGTGCTTTCTGGATACTGATTTGAGGTAAATAATATCACAATGTATTCCTTACTGGGTGGAAGGGACAGGATCACTGACATATCGAGTATTAGATTGCATTTATTATATTCAATTGCCCATTGCTACGCATCACACGCTAATTTATTTGAACACTTAGCATCTTTATAAAATTTATTGTGTTACCGCCACAAACCGCTGTCCAGATTTTGCCAGACATGTGGACAATCCTGCTTATCACGATTGTACTATTTATCTTCAGAGGGTGATACATTCAGTCCATGGTTCCTTCACAATCAGCATATTTCCAAATATATAAGCACACAAATACACACAACATACGCACGTACCCGCACGTGTACACACACGCACGCACGCACGTACGTACGCACGCACACACGCACACACGCACACACACACGCGCACACACACAAACACACACACACGCGCGCGCACGCACACGTGCCTCGCTATGTTTAAAACGCGCATACGTGAGTGTTCGCTATGGATGGGTGTTGTTGTGTATTATAATACACTACTTGCACCTATAGTTTAAACAAATGTAAGATAAAGCAACATCCACTGGTAGGGAGGTGACGAAGAACTGTTTCACCTATGTATCAATAAACACTCGCATAAACAGATCTGTGTTTCATACGAAGGACATGATAGAAGCCATTTTTGGCCGCCTTAGTATAGAGATATATCCGTCCATATGTTGCTTTGCGTGGCTGGATATAGAGTAAGAAAAGAGCTCGGCAGGTTAATCATATTAACAAGGATCTCCAACTTGTCAACATAAAGCACATACCTCGTAAGAATATTCTCGAAGAATAATCGATTCCAAATAAATAAACGCACCCAAGAATTTGCCAATTTATATAACATGCTCGCCAAACAATACATCCAAGATGTTAAACTTTCACTGCAATCTGTATCCATCTGTTATATATGCATGGAGTTCCATTCTGTGGCGATAGATAATTCAGCTTTCCAGTTTATCCAATGATAATCTGACGTCATATCACGTCATAATCAGCTAAGCGCCGTGTAGGATGACGTCATAATCATTACGTCATAAATGATTCTATATGGCCCGTCTTTAACTAAATCTTAATAGTCCGACACGTTGTACGAATTGTATGCTTCTACTATCTAATAAACATGCTGTTGAATATTTTGAAACTAATTTGACCAACAGCGCCCAGTCAAATTACTTCCAAAATATAGCTTACCTGTATAGTTTTCTGGAAATTGATAGTCAGGGAATTCAGAGATCGATCGATCCCAGCACGAGCGAGTTGCTTAGCTAGAGATGGGCGGAGCATAGCTAACACTGGAACGTTCCATTAGTCTATATCGCCATGTATATATTACTCCAACTCGCCACATGTTAATGATCACTGTTTATCGATCTATAATTTAAAAGTAACCTCGATAATTACTCTCAAAATATGTCATCTCCAATTCATAAATCAATTTAAAGGGACAATTACAATATTAATTCACCACACATTTTATGATGCCGATCTGTCAATGATAGATTAATTTAAGGATAAGTTGCAAGACATTTTTTCGTTTTTATGCCCTCGTTCGGATTATTTACACGCAATTTACGTAACAATCAGCATCCTCTATCCCTTAGGACAGATGCTACGCGTGTACACGCGGAGTTAGGAATACATTGACAAACGGGAAATGCGAATAAGGATTCCCTGAATGACAGCAGCGGACACGCGTAATTCCAAGTAATTGGCGTTCCTCTCATGGTTCGAAGATCAACAGTAGGAGGCCGTCATTTGGACATCGATTGCGTAATTACATAACACGCCATGACGACTTTCCCTCGCTACACAGCCTCTGACATTCGATTAAATTCTGGATTCAGAAACTGCGCAATGGGCTAGTATTACAAAAGACAACCTTCTTCCCTGAAATTATCGACAAAATTTCTGCACAAGCACTGATTTGTAAGAGCAGTCATCTTGGACCACGTTTGTGACAATCAAAAACCTTGTATTGATCCAACTTCTACAAGAACAGGTCGGGGAAATTATCATTGGACTCAACTGCGTAGGTACCCACCACCGCACATACGCACATGTGCTACTCACACATGTCATGCTATTTCATCATCCGGTATCGCGCATGAACAGGGCACGTGCACATGGGCAGAATACACACACCTGGACCACGCACATGTACCGCATGCACTTACATCAATCGCCTACGCACACATGGATCTCCCACATGCACATGAACATCAACAATAGGATTGGAATCGGAATGGGCAAATCTTTTAATTAATTGGCCTGAACAATACCATGACTCCACACAAGATAGGCTGTGGCCATTTGTCCCATTGTAGATATTAGGTGACTATAGCAACTGTAACCTGTCTCTCCTGTGTTGCCCCTGTGCGCCTTACCCTTGGGCTGCACAGTGTGTGTGTGTGTGTGCGTGCGTACGTGCGCGTGTGTGTGTCGCGCCATCGTCCGAGGAAGATGAAGCTGCATCCTTCAAACATTCATCTGCTTATTGGATAATTACTCAGTCCGAAAACGAAGCATTTAATGACGATACACAATAATAAACAATACTGTACATGGCGATGGACATATGTTTCACCAGACAGGTGTTTTGAAGGGTTACCTAGACGTGTAGATAACATATCACAAGGTTCAACCTAATATGGGTTCCGGCGATTAACCGGAGAGAGATCCCTTGTTAAGGATGTGAATGAAAGTTCAACCAGTAAGTAGGTTGTTATTTATTTCCATTTACGAATGTTTGGAATTTAAAAATATTTGTTATAATTGGAATACTATCATAATGAGACGATGGATCATCTGCAGATTTTCTGTGAAAGTTCTGGAAATATGAATCTCTCGGGTTTAAACGCATTTGCTAAATTACTTTCTGTGAATATATATGGAAGAGCTTGTGTACAGCGCAACAGTCATATAAATTATCCTATTACCAGATCATACCATTAACAAGGGTAGTACATATATCATAGAGTACTTTATCTAACTTGCTAAAAGCACTTGAGTGACCAGATGCTTGAGTGACAGATTTCATTCGAAATACTTGAGCAACAAAATGATACATTACTTCTCAACAATCGAGATACGTGTGCGATGTTTCGGGGTGGGCATGGTATGGAAACATCAAAACCTATAGAGACTGCCCGTTCTGCATAAAGTCCACATGGTTTTCAACGGATACTGACTGAGCCATCTAAGCTAATTAAATCATAAGTAGCAAGATTGAGAGTAGGGATTTAGAACAACAATAATGTCAGCCTGTGACATGAAAAGTGACGCTCCATTAAAGCTGCGATCGTCTTAGATAATTACTACGGAAACTCTACACTAGTGGCGAAAAGAGGAGAGAAAAATGTGTTCAAAGGACGGCGATGAGCGTCTCAGTACATATGAACACAAATGTGAAAGACTTACTAGCACGGTCTTTGAAGATGCTGTAAAAATACTATGATCCTAAAGATATTATTTTCGATGAACAATACTAGCTCTACCAGTAGTTCATAGGGAGTTGCATAATATGTTCTGACTCAATATGACAGCATATTAAAATCGCCTGGATAGAAAATATTATAACTTAATTATAGAAACTTCCTATAATTAAGTTATAATATTTTCTATCTAGGCGATTTTAATATGCTGTCATATTGAGTCAGAACATATTATGCAACTTCCAGGAATATTTTTCAACCACATAAATGTTCAGACGAAGCCCAGTTGTGACGTGATAATTTGGGCATCGAGTTGACGTCAAGGAATGACGAAAGTCCATGAGAACAGGAGTTCGAGGGACACCGGGAACGGGAGGAGTTGGCATGATGGAATCGTTCTTGTTAAAATGACAGGCTTCCAAACTGAAAGGTAGCTTACAGTGGTGCATCACAGGGTAAGCACCAACATCGATTCCGGTTTACATTGTAATAGGGGCATTCGGAAAAGGCCCGTGAAGGTCTGCCAAAGGGATTAGATGGTTTTAATGTCTCTACCAACAGAAGCTGAAGAAGTCAGTTTTCCAGATTCTGATTACGGATATATGGAAATCTGCAACACAGCCGGATATTACCCTAGGCCAAGCATACGCTATGATTTCTTCGCTTGCGGAAGTACTGACGGTAGTAGACACAATTTATAGCACGTTGATAGTGTCCCACGAGAGCTCCGTGTCATGTATTCGCTGTTTTAAGGACATCCAGAGGCGAAACGGGTGCTGATGAGGCTGAAAATGCAGTGGTAAAATTGGTGAAAGTCTCATGACCCTATACCCAGAAGACGATAATGATCATGTGGGAAGCGATACATCCCATGGTACTGAAACAGAGAAGAATTATCAAGTTACTTCTTCATTGGTTTAAGTTTGCAACACAGAAACAGGAGCAGCTGAAGATGAAAGGTTCTAAATCTTCTTCACCTGTAGCCGCTAACCGGCAAGGAGATCGTCGGTCAGCATGAGGAATAGATAGATGGATGGATGGGATGGATGGATGGATGGATGGATGGATGGATGGGATGGGATGGGATGGGATGGGATGGGATGGGATGGGATGGGATGGGATGGGATGGGATGGGAATGGATGGATGAATGGGTGGGTGGGTGGGTGGGTGGGTGGGTGGGTGGTTGGGTGGGTGGTTTGGTGGGTGGGTGGGTGGATGGATGGATGGATGGATGGATGGATCGATGGATGGATGGATGGTTGGTAGATAGGTAGGTAGCTAGGTAGATAGATAGATAGATAGATAGATAGATAGATAGATAGATAGATAGATAGTGCATTTATATTGCGCTGAACTCGATGCTATGGCATGCTCTGAGCGCTGCACAATCTTATCCAATCATCATTGAATACAATCATCTGTGTTGACGACACGACGTGAGCTCGAGGAATGCAGTGGAATGCATTGTCCATTTGGGAAAGGATTTTCGAATGGAATGTTGGTGGAGGATACAGCTTCCACTAAGAATGGCAAGTTGACTAATGAACCGACTGGACTGACAGCTACTACATTCGATAACGTAAAGAGTCTGAATTGCCAATTCTGTCTACTGCTGTATCACGTTATAAACAGTATAGTAATTTATCAGGCCCACGGTTCCCTAGCGGGGACATCTTATAGAAGGTCCCGAATAACGGGAACCAGGAAAGACGTCGTGTTCCCCTTGAAAGAGCAGATGGAAGCGCTGCTTATTTAATTCCTAAATCTCTCATAAGACTGGTGACCAAGACAGGTCCACGCGGATGGCAGATGGAATTAATAACGTTTTGAATCACAAATCCTTAATGATTCGACTGACCCTCATGATCGAATGTTAGTTTTAACTGAGCACGTGGAATTTACTAGCATCTCAGTTTATTGCCGCAGAGATTTCTAAAAAGGCGCGATGAGGAAGCTAAGTAGTGTGCGAGGGATTGGGTAGGAAGTTATCCACGTAACCAGCGTCTATCTACGCGGGAATAACATTTACTGGAAATGGGCATGGCTCAATTGCACGCTGCTTGAAGAATCTTCAGTCTTAAATAACTCAGTGAATACTGAGCCGATCCCGAAACGGGTTTCAGATTCGTAAGACACGGACAATTCTATTGCGGAGAAGTGCCAACACGTTACCCATCGGTGTATTAATTCAGGAATGGGAATTATTCAGACATTTAACAATTCTCAACAGATAGATACTGGTGGCATGTAGAGCACCGGCGTATAGATGCACGCCCTATTAGTGCAAAGCGAGTACTCCATTCATGCTAACATTCTTCTATCCACCAGGCCTGCACGAACTAAGTACGAATGCTCCTGGGAGGACTGGCCGACCCGGAATCTTATTATACAACTATGATATAGAATGACATCGATCTACACATCCTGTGACTCGTTAGCAAGGACAAGTACAAACTGGGTGGCGTTTACTGTCGCTACAGGTTCATATTACTGCTGGCCTAACTTGAAGTAGTAGTTCATAGTCGACACCGCATGACCCATCAAATAATGGCAACAGGACACACCATTTAGTGTTAGTTTGCCACTATCATTCATAGTGTAGTACTTTTTCTGAAACCATAAACTGACTCGACGATGTGCACATTATCATCATAGTCAATGCAATTCGAAAATGAGAGGTATCTTTTATTGTGCAACATGCCATGTTTGCAAATGTTACCAGCTTGCGATGATTTGATGGCCCGTGAAGTGTCTTCAGGCCAGTTCACAACATGAAATGAAATTGGATAAGAAATATCATATCGCGAATCTCATAATACACAAAGCATTCTGGAAAAGCATGCATTTATCGAAACACAATTTTGATGTGTTTGCCATTTATTAGGATATTGGTAACCGGTACATCATGCAACAATACTGTCTGCATTATACAAATCAGATCAGAAACTCCATTATTAAAATAACACATATTATAGAGATACTCAGAGATATCTCATTGGCCCACTGTAAGGAGTGTACTGCTAATAGATTAGACAATGAAAGAGCTGATGGAGTTTCGGGCAAATCGGAGCAAGCGATATGACCATCTATATTACAACTGGTACACACAATGAATGGCTTGATGCCTAGGAGTCTGAAAGGGTGATACAAGCAACACAATTTGACTTGCAATGGATAGATTAGATCTATCACTTAAGTGACACTCAACTATATGATGTCATAATCAGTTACGTCACATGTAGGATTATTTTACAATTAAAATGCGTAATGGATAACGTATCTAGCTCCTTCATGAGCATTGAATAGTCCGTCAAGTATACTAAATGTGTGCCTTTACAATATAATAAACTTTCTGTTGACTATTCTGAAACTAATTTGACTGAGCGGGCGCTGTTGCCGCCATAGGCCATAGGCAACAACAGCTCCGAGTCATATTAATTTCGATATATTCTACAGGTTAGTTGTAGAGTTACCTTGAAAATGAGATTCTGTGAATTTATGATTCCATTTATTCGTGTATAGGACGTTCCAGAATATTTGCTTTCATAATAGACGTATTATAACTATTCATGTATGCTCTGAGATCCCACCATAACCCAGTTTATGAACATTCAATTTCGAGGTGGAAATGATTTTATTCCCGTGCTACGACATGTGCCGTGTTTAACAGGATGCCAACGCAGTTGTCAACTGAGTGTAAATCTACATATCTTCTTGCAGTCATTGAAACATCATTTGTATGCATTCCCACCAGTACTTTCCCGCATTCAAGGCAATTATATTCTTGCTATGAGAGAATGGTTTGATTCCTTGTGATCGTCTGTCATTGGAATGTGTCCATAAGACGTGAACAGCAAAAGCCATTCGCCAATTCGTGAAGCCCGTCTTTAAATAACATACTACTCAGCTGGTCAGAAATCCTCCCTGAAGAATCACCTACCCAATCTTAACAGTTGCCTTCAACTGCAGACACGCTAACATTGCACATATGGCAATATGGGCACCAGCATGAGGCTACTTGTAGTTGCGTAATTGTCGACATCAACACCATCACACGCATAAGATCTGAGCGTTGGAACAGCCACCATTTTATCGCAAGGATTATTGGTATCACGGACTCAACCCTATTTAGATATTTGTGTGGCTGACCAGGGCATTCTAAGGTAATTGGAGTATGACTATTTTTTGCATAGCTATGCCGATACATGGATATGTCCTCAAGGGGCATAGCATTTCCCCAGGAAGGTTCATTATGTTTGCCAATGGTAACAATTATTTATGAAATATTTGTCCTCTGAATAGCCATACATGTATGCAGTTGACGCAATTACGTCGTTTGACATAATCCACATGTATGTGGTTAGGAAATTTGCCCTGAAATAACATAACATAAAGTCATATGCATGATTACGTTTTATTGAGACTGACACATAATAAGGATGCGCAATAGCCATCTGATGTCAGTTATGACTACTAAGCCATTCTTGTGCATGCTGAATCAGGCAGTCATATCTCAAAGTAAGTAGCGATAATAAATGGCAATACGTCACCATTGATCATGTATGTCAAGTAAATGCATAGAAACAAGCGCACTCAGAAAAGGAGTATTGCGAAATGCGAGGCTAACTAGAGCTCGGTTATTTAATCACAGGCTAGACGGAAACAAAATACACACAGAGTTTGTCATAGGAAGACATAATACCATTCTAGCAGAAATTACAGCTGATAATTAACATCGCTGAAACAACCATATTTGTCAGAATATTGTTTACAACCGAGTACATACATGTCTGTCAGCAAACTCGTGTTCAGAAAGCTAAAGTTCATCTTCAACATTATTCCACTATTGCTCATAAGATAAAGGTGATAATTGTATGAAAGTCGTTAATGGTACAGATCTCATTGAAGCATGGCATTGTAATCTGCTTCACTTTGAACCTCATCTACCACTGATTCTAATTAAAAAGTGAATGGCGACAGCCGTCCTTGAGGTCTGGACTTAGATCTTATGAGTTCTCTCTCAGCACGGACACGTGCCACAGAATAATGTCCTGATCTGTAAGAACTTAGGCACCTGGTCTTCAAATCGATAATCTGTAATAATTGGGCATTTCGCCCAATATAATCAAATTATGGGCACATGTTATTATGTCCTATAACTTGAAAAGACGTGAAATTGATATATCTACAGATAGATAAGTGAACACCTGCTGTTTACGCCGGTGTAATGATACTGGGCATCACACCCCATTCAGTATACCCACATGCTCTTTCCATTTAGGACCACATTTAATTCCAACATTTAGCAAATTTCAGGATGGATGTTTTGTGTCTAAGGACAATTTCAACATGTAAGATCATGCTGTGATAATTCTTCTATGCAGATCTTGAGATCAATGTGATGGGGATGAATATATTGAATAACTTCTGACACTGATTCAACTCGCCATCACTCATAAACGAATGAAGGACACAAGTGACTATTTGTGAACCGATACGACAGTAGTAGCCAATTATTGCATACGCTTAAGAAATTAGTGCTATTAAAATACTATCTGTTAACTGTAGCCAAGGAAGGACGCTGCTACACGCCCACCTATTCTAGTTCACTGAACGAACTAGAATTCTGAAACTTGAAAAGAAATACATGGCAGGAATAATTTAATTTGTAGACACTACAGCCAATAATTCCGTATACATATAGCTATACGTAATTAATTTAATACATTATTTTGAAAAGTGCTAAGTTAAATTATCCTAACCTAAGGTATGGGCAACGAGAGAGTAGTATACTTCGAGGTGCTGAATTTAGATTATCGCCATAAGATTGAGCCAAACGTTAATCATTTGAACTTGTGTATCCTAGGTTCTATGGAACAGTTCCATTTGCAGAGCTATATTATGTCATCCAATGAAATCCTAATGTGTAAGCGGTGCGCGAAGCTTAATATATCCTATCCAGTCTCATGGTTGATCACGAAGCAGGGTATCAAACTTTGAATGCTAATGGCATACGAAAACTTTTCAATCAGACTTTAGCATCACACATTATAACAAATGTCTGATGCTCTTATAAACTACTTAGAGATACTACTATAATGCACATAAAATTGCGCACGCATTTACAATCCAAGTTTCTGTCAAAATCAAAAATTTCTTCTTGAAAGTTGATAAATACGTTTTCAACCTGAATGAATCTACTATGTGTAACCTATTAACACACTTAGTAAAATGCAAAATTTTCTCTAAATCTAAGTGAGCACACAAATCTATCTGAACTTGTAAAA
>CM067369.1:225985765-226070765 GCA_034401795.1 Chaetoderma sp. LZ-2023a
CTCTCTACTTGGAACTCTGAATTCTCAGAATCCCATTATAGATGTAAGTATACAAAGTACCTATACATGTGAATGCTGAGAAATCATATATTGATCCTTCAATACCTGATTCATTGTACGATGAATTGCGCACAATCTCAACATCCAGGAAGATAGCAACTCTTCCTATGGTGTAGCTTCAACTCCAAACAGAAAATTAAGCAAAAGATACAAACAAAGGGGGTTTGATTCGTGTATTAGTGCCTATGGAACGGGACAACACAACAGTAATCATTCACAACAATGGGAGGGCAAATTTGCCATATGAGTTATCGTCCTCTAGTTCGTACTTTCGCCGTCTCACTGAGAAACCTAGGTGGCACTGCCATTTTCCCCGTAGCTGCCCATTTAACCGTGAACAACACAGGCACGCGAATCTTCGCACTTTCAGCGATACCCTTTGTTTCCCGCCATACTGCCAAAGCTGCCCGATATTTGGTGTCTATCTGTTCAACCCAGTGAAATAAAGCAAACATTGCTACGACGACTAGGCCTACTTGTATTGCTACCTTAGCGTGTTTAAACGCTGTTTTGTCATCTCAGGTCTGTCGATTTTGGCATTTCCTATATATTATGTTAGTTAGTTATAAGATGCTGACTGATTATTATAATGATGATTAATGATAATGGTCGATGATGAGAATTGATGATGCTGATTGATGATGATTGATAACGCACATGTTATGTTACAACATTAGGTCTACATGATGGTGGTGTTGATGATGCTTTCCCAACAATGAGCTATACCAGCTCTGCCCAGTGTACCGTAATGCCATACATTATTTTCACACCTTTCCAGTTCGGGGCGATTTCCTGTATCGCCAGCGCTGGCTATGGCAACCGTTGTACTAGTAGGCATACGATCTGGGCTAGGACGATAAACGTCCAACCATTTTCAACCGTGATATCTCAGTATTTCATATTGGGCTAACAAGTTAAATATTTTAAATTCAATTCTACTAAGTTCTTGCTTTCACTGTAATCGGCAGCTTTAAGCAAAATTCGAATCAAAATATTCTGCAGCTAAATTTCTACATCGTAAATAATGTAAAGTACGATATTTTCCTGATAAAAGGGTTAGTTCTTTTCTTTTCTTTTCCATTCAAGCATGCCTACTAAGAATCATCCGTTTTCTGACCCGGGAAGACATTTTCTGTATTAACTAACTTGTATTAGGAAATCTCTGGTCAGGTTAAATGTAAAGGCAATAACGGTTACCCTATTCACGCCCTATCACCTCTTAATGATGTAGATAACAGGCCCCTCATATTACGTAAACTGTTTATAATGGATCCATTTTAGAGGGGACACGTATCTTAAGAAATATGCGATCTTGTGGACACCAAAACATTCATAGCGAAAAGTAATTTTTTATTATGCCACACTGTGTCCTTAATGAACTCGCCTTTATGTTCCACAATGTCCCTTTTACCGTTATAGACAAGCAAAATTAGGCATTGATTTTCACCACGTCCAAACTCATTGATAAACGGGTTTGTTTTATCAGGAAATTTGTAAAGTCGGGCACTAATCTATGATATTACGTCAACATGACTTACGCTTTTATCAATCTATTCGTCTGCCCGTATTCCTTTGTTTCCAGCTGCCCCTTCATTCATTCGTTCTGTAGTTCGTTCGTTCGGTCTTTCGTCCGTCCGTCTGTCCGTCCTTCCGTCTATCCGTCCGTCCGTCCGCCCGTCCGTCCGCCCGTCCGTCCGTCCATTCGCTCGTTCATTCGTTTGTCGGTTCGTTCGTTCGCTCGCTCGTTTGTTCGTTCGTTCTTTCGTTCGTTCGTTCGTTCGTTCGTTCGTTCGTTCGTTCGTTCGTTCGTTCGTTCGTTCGTTCGTTCGTTCGTTCGTTCGTTCGTTCGTTCGTTCGTTCGTTCATTCATTCATCTATCCATCCATCCAAGCCCATCGACACACCCACTCATCCATCCATCCATCCATCCATCCATCCATCCATTCATTCATTCATTCATTCATTCATTCATTCATTCATTCATTCATTCATTTGCTGATTTTTGTATTTATTTCCACCACTCCACCAAACACTTTCATCGACTTCCAGTCCAAACAATAGTCGATCGGAGTGTCATAAGGCCTGTGATTCAGTAGCGACTTTAATTGTCAGCGTGGTAAAGAAATCACCACAGCGTGACGCCCTTTTGCACCTGTCTACCAGATATGATTTCAAACATTCAAATGCAAAAGGAAGTAACAAAGAATTATCACAAAATTACAATCTTTACAGATTCGTAAACTTGGATATCTATACTTTCTGACACACAGCGTTATTAATTTTAGAGGTGTTGTTAAAGGTTATAAGTTCATGCTCAAAGTAGAAAGATGCTCACATTTTCCTAGAATATTTGTGGATTTACCGTATATTCCTATGGGAGGGAATATCATCTGAACATAATATAAAAGGAAGTAACTTCTAACTTATGTAGATTATTCTAATGTACATCAATAGATAGATAATACAATTACCGTTCCGGCCATATGTGTTTATTTTACAAACAACATATAATAGAATATGAAAGTAAGGATTCTATGAACATATCTTTGTTATGTAGTAAATTTCTGACCAAAATATCCAAGAAATCCTGCGCATGCGTACTTGACTTCCGCCGTCATTGTTGGTCATGGGAGACGCATTCGATCCATTCATCTGCAATCCTGGTTTATATGCAACAAACACAGCCTTTAAGCACCCGCACCGTTATAGAACAACATGGACAATACGACACATAGCCGACAAGAGAAGCTATAGCCACAAAAGCAATCTTTAACCAGATTCTCTAAATTATGTGTGGAGTGAATGCGAAGATGTAACTCCGAGACTGTACATAACTTAATTCCGACCACAAACCAGCGATTAGTCGATTACGGATTGATCAAAATGTGTCTCATCGACAACCGGCCCCAAATAAAAAATCCAAGTTCAACCATGATCTCCCAAAACTAACTAACGACAAGGTCATTCAGGCATCGTATAAAAAAGAATAATTGAACAGATGACCATGGCTGACCTCAACTGTAAAACAAGCGAAGCCATAAGTAACGTCCTAAAATGTGTGGAGACACCAGCTGCTAAAAGCATCGCTGTAACCAATAATACCAACCAAAGGATATCCTATGTTGATGATCCACTTGTTACAAAGCTGACTGAACAACAGAAAACACGGCGATAACGCATACAAGACACAATTATATACTGCTACCTATCGTTCCATAATGCTATGCAATTGCAGCCGCCGTGCAGCTCCAAAAGCCCTCTTGCGCAAACATCACAACGCATCTCTACACTCACAGTCTAATATCAATTGAAGCACTTTAAAAAACAGAACCTCTATCTGTGAGCGTAGGTGCAACTAAAGATTTCGGCTGAGGACAAGACACAGTGGACAAAAGCGAAGAAGGACTGATTGCAGCTGTAGAATGTTTCTACTACTACAGCCGCAGAATACAGTAATCATACAGTGCAACAGTGAGGGTCTATGTTCGGACATGTTCTTCGAATGCCTAAAATTACACCTGCTTAGAAAACAGTAAAAATTTACAGACGAGTCGTAGATGCGAACAGGTATCAGGCACACACAGGACGGCACGACATCAACTTGCAAGTGTTTTGCGATCAAACGTCACAGAACGTAATCTACGACCACTAAAGACAATAAAGAACCTAAAAGAGCCTAGGACGCTCATAGTGGACACGGCAGAGTGGAGAAGGGTGAAAAAAATCTGATTGCTTCTGAAAGAAGATTTCACTTCCTCAGCCGCAGAAGACAGTCAGCCAACATCATCATACAGGTAAGCTGTCGAATATTTTTAAACTAGTTTGACTGTAAGAAATGATGACGAACCAGTCAAATTAGTTTCAAGATATTCAACAGAATGTTTTTAAACAGTAAACTCATCAAAGATATATAATTCGTACAATTGACGGATTTCTAAATGTTCATGATGGATTGAGATACGCCAATCATTATGCATTCGGAGTGTGACATTAGTCTACGTGTGGCGTAATTGATTATTACCTCATATGCGTGAGTGAGAGATCGGAGCATTCCATTGCTGTTATTTTCCTTATTATTCTGAGTTTCTCAAGCCAATGAAACAAGCCATGTTCGATACAATGCTCCTTCCTGATTGCTAGAACAATTTTTCACTCTGTCCTCGATCACTGATATATCTCTAAAATACAATTACTCTATGTACGCGTATATGTGCTTTCTGGATACTGATTTGAGGTAAATAATATCACAATGTATTCCTTACTGGGTGGAAGGGACAGGATCACTGACATATCGAGTATTAGATTGCATTTATTATATTCAATTGCCCATTGCTACGCATCACACGCTAATTTATTTGAACACTTAGCATCTTTATAAAATTTATTGTGTTACCGCCACAAACCGCTGTCCAGATTTTGCCAGACATGTGGACAATCCTGCTTATCACGATTGTACTATTTATCTTCAGAGGGTGATACATTCAGTCCATGGTTCCTTCACAATCAGCATATTTCCAAATATATAAGCACACAAATACACACAACATACGCACGTACCCGCACGTGTACACACACGCACGCACGCACGTACGTACGCACGCACACACGCACACACGCACACACACACGCGCACACACACAAACACACACACACGCGCGCGCACGCACACGTGCCTCGCTATGTTTTAAAACGCGCATACGTGAGTGTTCGCTATGGATGGGTGTTGTTGTGTATTATAATACACTACTTGCACCTATAGTTTAAACAAATGTAAGATAAAGCAACATCCACTGGTAGGGAGGTGACGAAGAACTGTTTCACCTATGTATCAATAAACACTCGCATAAACAGATCTGTGTTTCATACGAAGGACATGATAGAAGCCATTTTTGGCCGCCTTAGTATAGAGATATATCCGTCCATATGTTGCTTTGCGTGGCTGGATATAGAGTAAGAAAAGAGCTCGGCAGGTTAATCATATTAACAAGGATCTCCAACTTGTCAACATAAAGCACATACCTCGTAAGAATATTCTCGAAGAATAATCGATTCCAAATAAATAAACGCACCCAAGAATTTGCCAATTTATATAACATGCTCGCCAAACAATACATCCAAGATGTTAAACTTTCACTGCAATCTGTATCCATCTGTTATATATGCATGGAGTTCCATTCTGTGGGCGATAGATAATTCAGCTTTCCAGTTTATCCAATGATAATCTGACGTCATATCACGTCATAATCAGCTAAGCGCCGTGTAGGATGACGTCATAATCATTACGTCATAAATGATTCTATATGGCCCGTCTTTAACTAAATCTTAATAGTCCGACACGTTGTACGAATTGTATGCTTCTACTATCTAATAAACATGCTGTTGAATATTTTGAAACTAATTTGACCAACAGCGCCCAGTCAAATTACTTCCAAAATATAGCTTACCTGTATAGTTTTCTGGAAATTGATAGTCAGGGAATTCAGAGATCGATCGATCCCAGCACGAGCGAGTTGCTTAGCTAGAGATGGGCGGAGCATAGCTAACACTGGAACGTTCCATTAGTCTATATCGCCATGTATATATTACTCCAACTCGCCACATGTTAATGATCACTGTTTATCGATCTATAATTTAAAAGTAACCTCGATAATTACTCTCAAAATATGTCATCTCCAATTCATAAATCAATTTAAAGGGACAATTACAATATTAATTCACCACACATTTTATGATGCCGATCTGTCAATGATAGATTAATTTAAGGATAAGTTGCAAGACATTTTTTCGTTTTTATGCCCTCGTTCGGATTATTTACACGCAATTTTACGTAACAATCAGCATCCTCTATCCCTTAGGACAGATGCTACGCGTGTACACGCGGAGTTAGGAATACATTGACAAACGGGAAATGCGAATAAGGATTCCCTGAATGACAGCAGCGGACACGCGTAATTCCAAGTAATTGGCGTTCCTCTCATGGTTCGAAGATCAACAGTAGGAGGCCGTCATTTGGACATCGATTGCGTAATTACATAACACGCCATGACGACTTTCCCTCGCTACACAGCCTCTGACATTCGATTAAATTCTGGATTCAGAAACTGCGCAATGGGCTTAGTATTACAAAAGACAACCTTCTTCCCTGAAATTATCGACAAAATTTCTGCACAAGCACTGATTTGTAAGAGCAGTCATCTTGGACCACGTTTGTGACAATCAAAAACCTTGTATTGATCCAACTTCTACAAGAACAGGTCGGGGAAATTATCATTGGACTCAACTGCGTAGGTACCCACCACCGCACATACGCACATGTGCTACTCACACATGTCATGCTATTTCATCATCCGGTATCGCGCATGAACAGGGCACGTGCACATGGGCAGAATACACACACCTGGACCACGCACATGTACCGCATGCACTTACATCAATCGCCTACGCACACATGGATCTCCCACATGCACATGAACATCAACAATAGGATTGGAATCGGAATGGGCAAATCTTTTAATTAATTGGCCTGAACAATACCATGACTCCACACAAGATAGGCTGTGGCCATTTGTCCCATTGTAGATATTAGGTGACTATAGCAACTGTAACCTGTCTCTCCTGTGTTGCCCCTGTGCGCCTTACCCTTGGGCTGCACAGTGTGTGTGTGTGTGTGCGTGCGTACGTGCGCGTGTGTGTGTCGCGCCATCGTCCGAGGAAGATGAAGCTGCATCCTTCAAACATTCATCTGCTTATTGGATAATTACTCAGTCCGAAAACGAAGCATTTAATGACGATACACAATAATAAACAATACTGTACATGGCGATGGACATATGTTTCACCAGACAGGTGTTTTGAAGGGTTACCTAGACGTGTAGATAACATATCACAAGGTTCAACCTAATATGGGTTCCGGCGATTAACCGGAGAGAGATCCCTTGTTAAGGATGTGAATGAAAGTTCAACCAGTAAGTAGGTTGTTATTTATTTCCATTTACGAATGTTTGGAATTTAAAAATATTTGTTATAATTGGAATACTATCATAATGAGACGATGGATCATCTGCAGATTTTCTGTGAAAGTTCTGGAAATATGAATCTCTCGGGTTTAAACGCATTTGCTAAATTACTTTCTGTGAATATATATGGAAGAGCTTGTGTACAGCGCAACAGTCATATAAATTATCCTATTACCAGATCATACCATTAACAAGGGTAGTACATATATCATAGAGTACTTTATCTAACTTGCTAAAAGCACTTGAGTGACCAGATGCTTGAGTGACAGATTTCATTCGAAATACTTGAGCAACAAAATGATACATTACTTCTCAACAATCGAGATACGTGTGCGATGTTTCGGGGTGGGCATGGTATGGAAACATCAAAACCTATAGAGACTGCCCGTTCTGCATAAAGTCCACATGGTTTTCAACGGATACTGACTGAGCCATCTAAGCTAATTAAATCATAAGTAGCAAGATTGAGAGTAGGGATTTAGAACAACAATAATGTCAGCCTGTGACATGAAAAGTGACGCTCCATTAAAGCTGCGATCGTCTTAGATAATTACTACGGAAACTCTACACTAGTGGCGAAAAGAGGAGAGAAAAATGTGTTCAAAGGACGGCGATGAGCGTCTCAGTACATATGAACACAAATGTGAAAGACTTACTAGCACGGTCTTTGAAGATGCTGTAAAAATACTATGATCCTAAAGATATTATTTTCGATGAACAATACTAGCTCTACCAGTAGTTCATAGGGAGTTGCATAATATGTTCTGACTCAATATGACAGCATATTAAAATCGCCTGGATAGAAAATATTATAACTTAATTATAGAAACTTCCTATAATTAAGTTATAATATTTTCTATCTAGGCGATTTTAATATGCTGTCATATTGAGTCAGAACATATTATGCAACTTCCAGGAATATTTTTCAACCACATAAATGTTCAGACGAAGCCCAGTTGTGACGTGATAATTTGGGCATCGAGTTGACGTCAAGGAATGACGAAAGTCCATGAGAACAGGAGTTCGAGGGACACCGGGAACGGGAGGAGTTGGCATGATGGAATCGTTCTTGTTAAAATGACAGGCTTCCAAACTGAAAGGTAGCTTACAGTGGTGCATCACAGGGTAAGCACCAACATCGATTCCGGTTTACATTGTAATAGGGGCATTCGGAAAAGGCCCGTGAAGGTCTGCCAAAGGGATTAGATGGTTTTAATGTCTCTACCAACAGAAGCTGAAGAAGTCAGTTTTCCAGATTCTGATTACGGATATATGGAAATCTGCAACACAGCCGGATATTACCCTAGGCCAAGCATACGCTATGATTTCTTCGCTTGCGGAAGTACTGACGGTAGTAGACACAATTTATAGCACGTTGATAGTGTCCCACGAGAGCTCCGTGTCATGTATTCGCTGTTTTAAGGACATCCAGAGGCGAAACGGGTGCTGATGAGGCTGAAAATGCAGTGGTAAAATTGGTGAAAGTCTCATGACCCTATACCCAGAAGACGATAATGATCATGTGGGAAGCGATACATCCCATGGTACTGAAACAGAGAAGAATTATCAAGTTACTTCTTCATTGGTTTAAGTTTGCAACACAGAAACAGGAGCAGCTGAAGATGAAAGGTTCTAAATCTTCTTCACCTGTAGCCGCTAACCGGCAAGGAGATCGTCGGTCAGCATGAGGAATAGATAGATGGATGGATGGATGGATGGATGGATGGATGGATGGGATGGGATGGGATGGGATGGGATGGGATGGGATGGGATGGGATGGGATGGGATGGGATGGGATGGGATGGATGGATGAATGGGTGGGTGGGTGGGTGGGTGGGTGGGTGGGTGGTTGGGTGGGTGGTTTGGTGGGTGGGTGGGTGGATGGATGGATGGATGGATGGATGGATCGATGGATGGATGGATGGTTGGTAGATAGGTAGGTAGCTAGGTAGATAGATAGATAGATAGATAGATAGATAGATAGATAGATAGATAGATAGTGCATTTATATTGCGCTGAACTCGATGCTATGGCATGCTCTGAGCGCTGCACAATCTTATCCAATCATCATTGAATACAATCATCTGTGTTGACGACACGACGTGAGCTCGAGGAATGCAGTGGAATGCATTGTCCATTTGGGAAAGGATTTTCGAATGGAATGTTGGTGGAGGATACAGCTTCCACTAAGAATGGCAAGTTGACTAATGAACCGACTGGACTGACAGCTACTACATTCGATAACGTAAAGAGTCTGAATTGCCAATTCTGTCTACTGCTGTATCACGTTATAAACAGTATAGTAATTTATCAGGCCCACGGTTCCCTAGCGGGGACATCTTATAGAAGGTCCCGAATAACGGGAACCAGGAAAGACGTCGTGTTCCCCTTGAAAGAGCAGATGGAAGCGCTGCTTATTTAATTCCTAAATCTCTCATAAGACTGGTGACCAAGACAGGTCCACGCGGATGGCAGATGGAATTAATAACGTTTTGAATCACAAATCCTTAATGATTCGACTGACCCTCATGATCGAATGTTAGTTTTAACTGAGCACGTGGAATTTACTAGCATCTCAGTTTATTGCCGCAGAGATTTCTAAAAAGGCGCGATGAGGAAGCTAAGTAGTGTGCGAGGGATTGGGTAGGAAGTTATCCACGTAACCAGCGTCTATCTACGCGGGAATAACATTTACTGGAAATGGGCATGGCTCAATTGCACGCTGCTTGAAGAATCTTCAGTCTTAAATAACTCAGTGAATACTGAGCCGATCCCGAAACGGGTTTCAGATTCGTAAGACACGGACAATTCTATTGCGGAGAAGTGCCAACACGTTACCCATCGGTGTATTAATTCAGGAATGGGAATTATTCAGACATTTAACAATTCTCAACAGATAGATACTGGTGGCATGTAGAGCACCGGCGTATAGATGCACGCCCTATTAGTGCAAAGCGAGTACTCCATTCATGCTAACATTCTTCTATCCACCAGGCCTGCACGAACTAAGTACGAATGCTCCTGGGAGGACTGGCCGACCCGGAATCTTATTATACAACTATGATATAGAATGACATCGATCTACACATCCTGTGACTCGTTAGCAAGGACAAGTACAAACTGGGTGGCGTTTACTGTCGCTACAGGTTCATATTACTGCTGGCCTAACTTGAAGTAGTAGTTCATAGTCGACACCGCATGACCCATCAAATAATGGCAACAGGACACACCATTTAGTGTTAGTTTGCCACTATCATTCATAGTGTAGTACTTTTTCTGAAACCATAAACTGACTCGACGATGTGCACATTATCATCATAGTCAATGCAATTCGAAAATGAGAGGTATCTTTTATTGTGCAACATGCCATGTTTGCAAATGTTACCAGCTTGCGATGATTTGATGGCCCGTGAAGTGTCTTCAGGCCAGTTCACAACATGAAATGAAATTGGATAAGAAATATCATATCGCGAATCTCATAATACACAAAGCATTCTGGAAAAGCATGCATTTATCGAAACACAATTTTGATGTGTTTGCCATTTATTAGGATATTGGTAACCGGTACATCATGCAACAATACTGTCTGCATTATACAAATCAGATCAGAAACTCCATTATTAAAATAACACATATTATAGAGATACTCAGAGATATCTCATTGGCCCACTGTAAGGAGTGTACTGCTAATAGATTAGACAATGAAAGAGCTGATGGAGTTTCGGGCAAATCGGAGCAAGCGATATGACCATCTATATTACAACTGGTACACACAATGAATGGCTTGATGCCTAGGAGTCTGAAAGGGTGATACAAGCAACACAATTTGACTTGCAATGGATAGATTAGATCTATCACTTAAGTGACACTCAACTATATGATGTCATAATCAGTTACGTCACATGTAGGATTATTTTACAATTAAAATGCGTAATGGATAACGTATCTAGCTCCTTCATGAGCATTGAATAGTCCGTCAAGTATACTAAATGTGTGCCTTTACAATATAATAAACTTTCTGTTGACTATTCTGAAACTAATTTGACTGAGCGGGCGCTGTTGCCGCCATAGGCCATAGGCAACAACAGCTCCGAGTCATATTAATTTCGATATATTCTACAGGTTAGTTGTAGAGTTACCTTGAAAATGAGATTCTGTGAATTTATGATTCCATTTATTCGTGTATAGGACGTTCCAGAATATTTGCTTTCATAATAGACGTATTATAACTATTCATGTATGCTCTGAGATCCCACCATAACCCAGTTTATGAACATTCAATTTCGAGGTGGAAATGATTTTATTCCCGTGCTACGACATGTGCCGTGTTTAACAGGATGCCAACGCAGTTGTCAACTGAGTGTAAATCTACATATCTTCTTGCAGTCATTGAAACATCATTTGTATGCATTCCCACCAGTACTTTCCCGCATTCAAGGCAATTATATTCTTGCTATGAGAGAATGGTTTGATTCCTTGTGATCGTCTGTCATTGGAATGTGTCCCATAAGACGTGAACAGCAAAAGCCATTCGCCAATTCGTGAAGCCCGTCTTTAAATAACATACTACTCAGCTGGTCAGAAATCCTCCCTGAAGAATCACCTACCCAATCTTAACAGTTGCCTTCAACTGCAGACACGCTAACATTGCACATATGGCAATATGGGCACCAGCATGAGGCTACTTGTAGTTGCGTAATTGTCGACATCAACACCATCACACGCATAAGATCTGAGCGTTGGAACAGCCACCATTTTATCGCAAGGATTATTGGTATCACGGACTCAACCCTATTTAGATATTTGTGTGGCTGACCAGGGCATTCTAAGGTAATTGGAGTATGACTATTTTTTGCATAGCTATGCCGATACATGGATATGTCCTCAAGGGGCATAGCATTTGCCCAGGAAGGTTCATTATGTTTGCCAATGGTAACAATTATTTATGAAATATTTGTCCTCTGAATAGCCATACATGTATGCAGTTGACGCAATTACGTCGTTTGACATAATCCACATGTATGTGGTTAGGAAATTTGCCCTGAAATAACATAACATAAAGTCATATGCATGATTACGTTTTATTGAGACTGACACATAATAAGGATGCGCAATAGCCATCTGATGTCAGTTATGACTACTAAGCCATTCTTGTGCATGCTGAATCAGGCAGTCATATCTCAAAGTAAGTAGCGATAATAAATGGCAATACGTCACCATTGATCATGTATGTCAAGTAAATGCATAGAAACAAGCGCACTCAGAAAAGGAGTATTGCGAAATGCGAGGCTAACTAGAGCTCGGTTATTTAATCACAGGCTAGACGGAAACAAAATACACACAGAGTTTGTCATAGGAAGACATAATACCATTCTAGCAGAAATTACAGCTGATAATTAACATCGCTGAAACAACCATATTTGTCAGAATATTGTTTACAACCGAGTACATACATGTCTGTCAGCAAACTCGTGTTCAGAAAGCTAAAGTTCATCTTCAACATTATTCCACTATTGCTCATAAGATAAAGGTGATAATTGTATGAAAGTCGTTAATGGTACAGATCTCATTGAAGCATGGCATTGTAATCTGCTTCACTTTGAACCTCATCTACCACTGATTCTAATTAAAAAGTGAATGGCGACAGCCGTCCTTGAGGTCTGGACTTAGATCTTATGAGTTCTCTCTCAGCACGGACACGTGCCACAGAATAATGTCCTGATCTGTAAGAACTTAGGCACCTGGTCTTCAGATCGATAATCTGTAATAATTGGGCATTTCGCTCAATATAATCAAATTATGGGCACATGTTATTATGTCCTATAACTTGAAAAGACGTGAAATTGATATATCTACAGATAGATAAGTGAACACCTGCTGTTTACGCCGGTGTAATGATACTGGGCATCACACCCCATTCAGTATACCCACATGCTCTTTCCATTTAGGACCACATTTAATTCCAACATTTAGCAAATTTCAGGATGGATGTTTTGTGTCTAAGGACAATTTCAACATGTAAGATCATGCTGTGATAATTCTTCTATGCAGATCTTGAGATCAATGTGATGGGGATGAATATATTGAATAACTTCTGACACTGATTCAACTCGCCATCACTCATAAACGAATGAAGGACACAAGTGACTATTTGTGAACCGATACGACAGTAGTAGCCAATTATTGCATACGCTTAAGAAATTAGTGCTATTAAAATACTATCTGTTAACTGTAGCCAAGGAAGGACGCTGCTACACGCCCACCTATTCTAGTTCACTGAACGAACTAGAATTCTGAAACTTGAAAAGAAATACATGGCAGGAATAATTTAATTTGTAGACACTACAGCCAATAATTCCGTATACATATAGCTATACGTAATTAATTTAATACATTATTTTGAAAAGTGCTAAGTTAAATTATCCTAACCTAAGGTATGGGCAACGAGAGAGTAGTATACTTCGAGGTGCTGAATTTAGATTATCGCCATAAGATTGAGCCAAACGTTAATCATTTGAACTTGTGTATCCTAGGTTCTATGGAACAGTTCCATTTGCAGAGCTATATTATGTCATCCAATGAAATCCTAATGTGTAAGCGGTGCGCGAAGCTTAATATATCCTATCCAGTCTCATGGTTGATCACGAAGCAGGGTATCAAACTTTGAATGCTAATGGCATACGAAAACTTTTCAATCAGACTTTAGCATCACACATTATAACAAATGTCTGATGCTCTTATAAACTACTTAGAGATACTACTATAATGCACATAAAATTGCGCACGCATTTACAATCCAAGTTTCTGTCAAAATCAAAAATTTCTTCTTGAAAGTTGATAAATACGTTTTCAACCTGAATGAATCTACTATGTGTAACCTATTAACACACTTAGTAAAATGCAAAATTTTCTCTAAATCTAAGTGAGCACACAAATCTATCTGAACTTGTAAAACACAACTTACAACTCGTTGCTTTGGAAATTACACAAGGCCATATGACTCATAGGCAAGCGTGATATCTGGATGAACCACCATAGCTACGAATAATGCACGAATCCTAATAAATGACTTTTACCAGTCCACTTCAGGAAAAATAATAATGAACTAATTGCCACGTTTGAAACATTGACTCGGAGACGTTTCAGAAAGAGAAAAATAGCTTAAATTAAGGTTACTGCGGTTGTGTTCACTATGATATTCCTTTCCAGTTGATCAAAAAATGCACCAACACATTTTCGTGTTTACAGTCACATTCAACACAATGATTCCGTCTTATTCAGCACAAGGATACTGATTCAGTCACATTCAGCGTGACAGTATTGATTTAGTCACGATGATTCAGTCACATTCAGCACAGTGATATCGGTTCAGTCACACCTAGCACAATAGTAATAGTAGATTCAGCAATTAGTTTGAGGCAATAGCAGTTGAAGTGATAATTCTTTTACGGGATGAATTTTCTACCGTCACTTCATTTCTAGCATGAAGGGAATTCCTTTTGAAACTCAATTTATTTTGACAAATCTATTTGCCCTGCTTTCAATTGCCATTGAACATGTTACATGAATGGCAAAGCTATTTCATTCAATTGCAAGTTGTATGGTCGGGCGAATTTTTGTTCACACATTACTAGAATTTCTGCAATTTGCAAGTAATAAAATTGAGATTTAGTAGTTCGCTGCGTCCATAAATGCGAGATAATACGGGTATGCGTTGCCACTGATGGGCCAGTATTAGCCAATTATCTCATGCAATCTGAAGGTTGGTACTGTTAAACATAGTATTGGCGGCCGCATTATTGAATGTTAAACGATCTAAAACGGCATCTAAAACACCATTTGATGCACTTTTGTTTAAGAAAGCTATTTCCCAGGTGCTATTCTCTTTGAATTCTCTAACAAAGTATTTTCGTATGCTTAGACACAGTGCAGGTATACATATTCTTAAGCTTTATATGTAAGATACATTAAGTATTAAAATGTGATCAATTCTCATATGTATTTCCTTGTCTATTACATCGGCAAAACGCAGTTCCAGATGGTGGAAGTTCCTGTGGTGCCAACAGTCGCATTACATACGAAGTGCGATTCTTAGTAAACTGCTTAACTGGCATCATTGAGCTTCTAGTTTGCAACATATCTCCTGGGAAACTGCCAGCTCACATACTAGAAATAATTCTGCAATATAACCTTGGAGGTGTCGTGGAACCACCTATTTCCAATTGTCCTGGACATGTCCCTAACCACTTTTCATTTTAAATATCTCTATCTATTGCCAATTGGCATATTCATGATACTTCTAATGTACAACGTTTTCCAATATGTGTCCTGAGAACATCTCACATAAATAATGCCTTGCTAGGACATAATTCAATAATTGCCACAGCAAAGAGTATGATTATAACTCCGTCTAGTATATTCGATGTACGCATCGTGCGTGCGGGTATGTGTGCATGCGTGCGTGCGTGCGTGCGTGCGTGCGTGCGTGCGCGCGCGCGCGTGTGTGTGTGGGCGCTTCCCCAATGACCATGGAACGCTATTAGGGTGTAGTGTCAAAGTTACTAGATTGCAGAACAAGTAGAATCTTGATATTGCTTTGATATAATTAACATAACTGTAGAAAAGGGCCCTTACTTAATGAACAGCAACATCAATCATACTTTAATGTTTGCGTGATAATGCATTGTCTTATAACATCACCTCTAGTGAAGATTCTTAGTACAAGAGTAGATACGTTCAACATCAATCCTGTTTAACAGACTGACAGATGAACCTTGGATAGTCACCATCAGCATTCTTGGTAGACAGGAAGGGGTGGACAAAGAAATCTAATACAGCAGTAGCTAAGGTCACAATAAGATGGTAAACAATAATGCTATATATGACATTTGGAGTATTCCCTTGCTCAATCTACATCAGTTATTCTTAATATTAAACGACATATTTATCTTAAACAAAACACTACCCTGTTGAATATCAAAGTGACTGTCATGGTGGTGTTACACATTTCGAAAACTCATTCATTTAATGGTATCGCTAATTGAGGCAATATTGGAATGATTACAATTGGAAGGATATTCCGTGTCTTTGAATATTCACTGGCCCGAGTTGACTCAGCACTCTCTCTCTCTCTCTCTCTCTCTCTCTCTCTCTCTCTCTCTCTCTCTCTCTCTCTCACTCTCTCTCTCTCTCTCTCTCTCTCTCTCTCTCTCTCTCTCTCTCTCTTTCCTCTTGTATTTGCCAAATGTCGTAGACTAACAGCAGATGCGCTACTTATCGGCTAGTCCTGCTGGACTACAATAAACAATCTAGTTACTTGCCAGACGTCGGGAACAAGAGCATACTTTCTGGTTATGTGCCAACTATTTTAACCAAAAATACAATTTCTCGTTATCCACCAGGCTATGTGAACTACAATCATTCGGCACTGTGGTCCAGTCAAATTCAGCACGGCAATATTGATTCAGTCATATTTATCAGAATGGTTCAGTCACATCTAGCACAATCCGGTTGATTCAGTCACATTCAGCATAATGGTATTAATCCAGTAACACGCAGCAATTATTTTGATGCAATAGCTGTTGAAGTGATTAATACTTTTGGCGTGTCAGTTTTCTATCGCCATTCAATCCTAGCTTGAAGGATATTTCTTTGAAACTAAGATTTATTTTGACAAATGTATTTGCTCTACTCTCAATTGATATTTAACACGCTACATGAAGTGCAGAGCTATTTCTTTCAATTGGAAGTTATATAGCAAAGCGCGGTTCTGTTCACATAATTAGTCGACGTTAAGCAATTTGCTTTAATGGAATTGAGACTTAATAGTTCGCTTGGGTCCATAAATGGAATAAAATACGGGAATAACTTGGTCAATAATCTCATAAAATCTTTAGATTGGTGCTACAAAATCGTATTTCATCACCCATTATTGAATGTTAATGCCGTTAATAATGAAATGCAAAACATTGTTTGATGGAATTGTTGTGGCTATTCGATAAAAACTCTATTGTATCACCTAATACATGTGCTGATCCATTTGTCCATGAATTCGCTAGCTTATCTGATTAATGTTGCTTAATGACACTCTCCCAACCTACGCATATTGTACTATGTATGGCTAGACGCAGTGCAAGAATTCATATGTTTAGCATTTATGATTAGAAATGTGAACAATTTTTCATTTGCATTTTGCTGTCTATTGCATTTAGAGGCATGGGTCCTGATATTGGACGTTCGCGTGGTTCGAAACCACATTTGAAGTGCTCGTTTTCTATTGTAAAATACTCAGTGAGTGTTTTCACTTGATTACACTGGAATCACCAGTTTGCAAATATGTTCCCAGAACACCTCTACACACTGGCATAGATATCGCTCCACGATATGTTCTTGGCCGTATTGCTTAATTCCCTATTTACAATAGTCCCGGACTATGAGTGGCCACTTTCAATTCAAATTCCTTTGTAAAATTATCATCATAAATAACCAATTGGCTTTTTCATAGTGATTCCAATATGCAACAATTTCCCCACATTTGTTGACGAAAATACATAGTCTATAAATTGTACCTTTGTTAGGTCGTCATTCCATCACATTTTCAGAATTGTTTTAGCGAGTACTGCGATTTTAAATCTATTTAGTGTATTCGACGTATGCAAGGTAACGTGTAGCCCAAATCAAGATACAATGCTCATACAAATAAGGATATTGACAGAATATAATATAAATTATGTTGCTAATGCCAGTGAGAGGATTTGACTGAAGTCTGATATTGGTCATACGCAGTGCGTCCTGATACAAGAGCCTAAGACAATGCCGTCTCCATGACGAGCCTCGTGTCATATACACTAGACTGCCACAATATGCATTTCACGTGAATCAGGTGTAATAGCACGACGAGATACCAGTCAGAAAACCAATCAATGCAATCTGACTATCTCTCAGATGACAAAACAAGTCGAAAAGCGATATCCTCCAGTCTTCAGGAACTACAATGCTCTTTTTGCTATATCTGCAAAATCTTGAATGTTAACAGAAAGATCACTGGCTATTTGTTTGGACGTCTGCATTACAATACAGAATTTTGTTATTTGACAGACTTCGCGAATAAGAGTAAACTCACTGCGTATCTGTCAGACCTATGGAACTAGAATAAACTAGCCAATTATATGCCTGTCATCGTGAACTCGAGTGAACTCTTTTGTTATCTGCTAGAGGTTGTGAACAGCAATTATCTCGCTGGTTGTCTGTCAGGCATCTTAGACGACAGTGAACACATACGTCACCTGCCAGCCATTGCCGACTACCGAGATCTCGTTGCATATCTGTCACACTTTCTGGACAACAGTATTTGCTTAGCTACATGACTCGCGAGCTTGAGTACAATTTCTTGTTATGTGCGACGTCTTGTGAAACAAATAAACAGTAAAGCCCTTGCGTCTTAAAATCCACGGACTGCAATAAAGTATGTCTCGTTAGACATACATGCCATGTATCTAAGATTGCAGAAAACGGTCTGGTTAATTATCCAGCTCTCTTTGATTAAGGTGAACTCTTTTGTTATCTCTTAGTCTTCATAGATTATAGCGAACTTTCTTCTTACCTGCCAGTCCTCGTAGAATATAGCAAACTCTCTCCTAATTGCCAGTTCTCGTAGATTATAGAGAACACTCTACGTATCTGTCAGGACTTGTGGACAGCCATGCTAATGACACCTCCTTTCGCCATAATATACCCGCTGGTGAATATCAATACCTTTGCTGGCAGAGTGCTAGCTAATTAATTTTCACTCACACATGAGTATAAATGATCTTTTGAAATACAACATATGAGTTTGCCTTGCATTTTGCTCAACCACATTTTCCAATGGCTTAGTGAGATGGTGCCCTCATATGGATAGTTAGTGCATGGTGTACTTCACCCTTTGCCAAACGGTAAGCGTGTCCTCCTATGAACACTGACAATTAGATAGATTGGCTGAGAGGTAATCTCTTCGAACCCAAATAATAGAATTATATTTTCTTTCTCTATGGAATGTTTGTATGCTGTCCATACTTTAAAGTGTTCGATAAAAAGAAGCCATGCTGATGCCAAGCCATACACTATAGACTATCCTACTCAAAACTGCAGCCATGAACGCGTGATTTCAGAGTTACTGTGATATATTGATAGTCTAAGACACGCACTGTGAGGAAAGGTGGGTACCCAACTATCCATAAGACTTCACGCTGCAGACTTATTGCTACACATTAGCCTCTAGAACCCTGAATTATCAGGGCATCAATCCGATGTAACTACACTGGTAATTTGGTGAATACGTCGATACTGTTTTGATAGGATCCTGTTGCTACCATATGCAGCAGCGTCGAGTATATTTAGCTTCATACTATTCAACTCGGGTACGCCCACCACACTCCAATTGGTTTCCCCACCAGGGTGATCTTTTCTGAACAAAATATTATTACTTTACATGCAAGACACGCCCCATTATGCATTATCCGTGCAAATGCAATATGTGTTATTGTTCTGCGGATACCATTAGGAATGGGGATATGGTCGGTATTTCATAACATACGACATATTATTGTTACAATTCCGAAATGAAAAGAACAATACCATATTGAAACATAATCTTTCAGGATACCTAAACTCACGCTATTCTTCTCTGACTATCGCTGTTGCTAACTTTCAACCATGACAGCTTAATTGAATGACACGCGAATGCACACGCATTCACACACGCACGTACGTGCGTAGGCACGGGCGCACACTCACTCTCTTTGACAATCGACAACTGTGATGAGATCTTGAGCTAGTGTTTTTCCTAAATATTGTGAATTCCAATTATGCCTGCGCGTGTGCGTGCGTGCGTGTGAGGTAGGTTCATACGCGCGCGCGCGCGTGTGTGTGTGTACCTGCGTATGTGCGTGCGTGCGTACGTACGTGCGTGCGTGTGTGTAAATATGCGTCCCTGGTAAGGTTACGTAACAAGAGAGTGATTACATGATTGCATAATCATATAACACGCGACCACGATCTCGTGGTCGCGTGTTATGTGATTATGCAATCGTGCAATCTCTGTACAACTGACACGCAACTACTATACTATTGATTCGCGAATTTTGAAAGCAACACACATTACGTGGAGTCACGTCTGTCTGTTGCTGTTATCCATGGTATATCTGCTTCACAACTCCACTTGGTCAAAAGATTTCTAAGGTCTAGAGCACACAAGTAACAGTTTCTTAAGCGACGGGAAACGTGATCAGTAATTATTTGCATCCAAATGACATTTGCACGGGCATCAACATGGTAGATTTGATAGCAAATCGCAAGTGCTTACTTTCAAACATTCTTGACATTAAAGACAGAGTAATATAGTTTCAAAATTCTTCAATTTTTAATTGCAAGAAAAATGCCAAAATAAATAACGACAGACGGAAAGAAAAAGCCGACCTCTTACTTTGTTTAAACTAGTAAATACCTCCAAGCCACGGACACTATTTGCCATAAAGTGATTCGTGATTCATAAAGTGATTCCTCATCTGATGTCCAATTAAACGAAATCGGTCGTATTTTGTATAACACGAGCCAACTATCCAGTATCTAATTATATGCTTGCTTTCAAGTCCATTATATGCACGTGACGCGTGGTGGGGCTGGTAGGGCTGGGGTGGGAATGTGGTTGAATTCAAGTGGCCCAATAGAGGGATGAATTTCCAGCTATGCCCACCAACTTCTAGCAAAGCTCCACCCACGCATTGACCGTAGTTTGACCGATCGAAACGACAATTTCCAGAATCACAATATCAAGGAGACTATATGTGAAAGCTGTGGAATATTTTGAAACTAATTTGACAAATTAGTTGCAAAAGATCCAACAGACTGCTTATTAAATAGTAAAGCCCAACAATTCGTATACTTGGTGAACTAGTCAACGTTCGTGACAGAGCTAGAATATCGTTCATTACGGATTTTGATTGCGATGTCATCCTACATGTGACGTAATTTATTATGACATCATATACTTATTTGACAGATTTGATCTATCCATTATAAGACAACTGTACACGTAGCCTCCTGGAGATTTTGAAACTAATTTAGCTGGTAGTCGTTGTTGCATTTGGAATGATTGCTAACTGAGGCGGATCAATATGTAAATGGCCTCTTGCACTCATGTGTGTAATTCACGTACCAAATCTGGTTGAATCCCTTCGAACAGTTTCGGAGAAGTTGCAGTACAATTCATTTCCATACATACAGACAGACAGACAGGCGGAGAGACACAGAGATGGAGACATGTGCGAGACGGCATAACCCCAGCTTTTCATTGGAAATATTGTGATACCTATGCAAACCAGCAGATTTCTCATTAGCGTAAGGTCAGCACGGCGGTCCGGTCCATACATGTACATAAAAACACATAGATAATCAGAAGTAATTCAAGGGTGCCGAGCTACTTTAGCCATTATAATGTAGGAGAACAATATGGTCAAGTGCTTGCGCTGTGAACATCCATGTATGATCTGGAACAACGTGTATGCGATTCAATGACTCCTTCACAAGCTGTTATTAACATCATACACGACATTATGTATGTAAAATATAAGACATTATTCACGCTCAGCGAAGTCGCATGAACTAATGCTCTTCTTTGATTGGTTTAGATGAAGCATATATTATTCATTATCGTCCTCAGTGCAGTGTTATTACAGTTCTCATATATTGAAAAATGATACTTTTCCAATATAAATTTAGGACTATATGATACCAACAATTGTGCACCGGCGAAGACAATAGAATCAGAAAAAATAATGCTAGCAAATATCTATCTAAAATGGCGGCTACACTCCTAGTTAAGTAAAATGTCCAATAAGGTAGTAAATAGTCATACATTTAGTTAAGATACGTAGGTATCGTTTGTCAATATATGAGCAATTTAACTAGATAAACGACAAATTAAGCAACCCACATGAAATATACCAGGCAATATACCAAGTGTAAAATGACTTATTTTGTGATTCTATCAGCCACCATTGTGATAACATGGCGTCTAAGCATTGTCGATTCGAAAATCCAAATAGCGATAAATTATTCAATAAACCATTGTCATTAATATTCAATAAAACATTGTCATTAATATTCAATAGGATATTGTCAGTATTCTCTATGTAGGCTTGAGTGTTGGCTGACTGTTTTCTTTCAAGTAGCCAAGTATTTCCGCGTTATGATAGATGTCAGATTCAGCATGACAAGCGTCGACCCTGTCAAATACTGCCATCAACGTTATGCATTTAAAACTAGAATCACTATAGTGTAACACAGAAATGTTTGCCTATATGGATGAATCCAGGTTTACCTATGCCCCACCCATCCCTATCTAAGTTCCACCCACGATTTGTCCGTATTGGGATCGATCGAACCTCGAACTCCCTGAATCTCAATTTCCAGAAAACTATATTGTTAAGCTGTTGAATATATGGCAGCAACTGCGCCCAATCAGATTAGTATAAAAATATTCAACAGAATGTTTATTAAATAGTATATACATACAATTCGTTCAATGTGACGTCTAGTAAGTGCTCATGGTGAAATTAGATAAGCCATTCAGTATATTTAGATGGTGACGTTAGCCTACTGCTGACGTAATTGGGTATGACATCATCTACTTGACAGCAAGACTGGATGCCAATCCATGTCATCCAGCATCCGCATCCCCGTATTTCTGATCCAGCGATCAGCAAGGGACTACGCCTGAACAACCATATGCGGGAAAAAGATGTGTTGCTCACACGCAGGACATCCAGCCAGTGCCCAATGTCACCGCTAATCTCGCCAAGTCTCGGAAGATGTCATCACCTGCCGCATCCGCTCCCGCATCACCGCCATCGCCATGACAACCACCACAGCCACCACGACCATCACGTAGACTGCAGCATCAACCGCCTCAACACCAACCAGCACTACCGCTGCCGTACGAACAAACATCCTAGCATCAGCAGTATCTGTGAGAGACATTATAGAAGCTCATATTCCCGCAAATATCACTTCAGACATTTCCGAAAGCGCCAGTGATAATGAACGCATCTCAGCGTTAATAATTCATCCACCATCACTAACCACCATCAGTCGCGGGACCCAGACTCAGTCGGGAAATCTTTCAGCGGAGGTGTGATCGTTTGTGTTACAGCAGAACATCAGTGGTGCGACTCATGGAAAATTATTTTATTATTTATTTTTGAAATACTTTTCTTTTTATTATATATGTTAGATCAATTGAACCCCATCCTTGGGATGACTACGGTTATCCGACACAGCTGCGCAACTTAGTTGCCCAGCTGTGTCCCACACCAAATGAGCACTGCGGACTCCGGTGTTGTCAGAACGTCGTGTGCGACGTAAAATGTACTACACCCCGCAGTGCAATAATGTCATAATTCCGTCATGCAGTCTCAGATATGCTGAGGCTGCCTGATAAACTAACTTTTGAGTTACTATTATGTTCTATTTTTCATATTATTTTTTTTCCGGTTATGGGGTCAGCAAGAACTGCCCAATGCGGACCCGCTATAACGGGCCGAAAATATTGTTAATCAAGATACGTGTTGCATACCCCTTTATTTACCCAGGGTGCGCAAGTAGTTCGGTGGTAATATTTTAAATACCCCGTGAGGGCATGTTATGTGGAAATTATGTACGTATATTTTATATCATTATATATTTTAACTTTAATTGTGGTACGTTGGAGCTTGGGTGTTCTCTGCGGAGATAATAATTATTGGTACCCAAAGACAACACCTATGCGAGCTATTGTTTAGGAATCATTAGCTAAATAAAGTTAAAAGCATGCACCAAAATATTAGAACAAAAAAAAAAATTAAAACTAAAAGTATACCTCCCTTCTCCTCTTTGGCACCTCTATGTGCTCTGTCTCATAAAAATACGCATCTATTGTGTCACTACTCCTCTCCGGCCACGCGCCTACCCGGGAAGTCTATAATTCTCTCCTAGCATACGTCCGTGCGTCGATCCGCAATGCGCGATCGTTTGCTACGGATGCCAAACTAGGAGGGGGGTGGTGTAGTTCGGATCGACCGGTCAAGTGCCGGCCATACCAGCTAAGCTGGGTATGCGCCACCCATCCTGGATTCGTTCCCTGAACATGCCCCTCTGGGTAGAGCGATAAGCATATATGGGCCTATGGGAGAGTTCGTTAAAGCGTGTAGCGTGCATGTGCGCATGACAGAGCGCGTATTTCATAACCAAGATAGGATGGTGCTTTTAGTGTACTGAGTGGGTACATTGTAATCCTTTCTCATTACTTGTTCTCGCCGAAGCTGGCATTAATCAAGACTAGAATTCGACGGGTTTTCCGAATCTGTAAACCATTTCAAAATCGGTTAAGAAATGGCTGAGTTATCCACGGAAAACACCTTTTTGATTATCTTCAAAATATTGCCGTGACGTCGTAACCACGTGTACACAGAACGTCTAGAATGTTATAGAACATTCGACTGCATTATTATTAGCTACGCGCTGATTGGCTATTGCTCGACCGATGATTGGTTGGAGCCTGCGCCTATGACCTCACGAGTAGTATAAAAGAGACGAAATCCAGAAGTCGAGAGCATTCTCGGCCAGGGGCCGAATAGGGTGGGTGTGTATTTGGCTACTACCAGCAAGACAGGCATTAAGCAGAAGTTTCTCTTCCGTAGCCACTGCAGCAATCCAACCTACCGCACTAAAGCAATTTTGCATCTCCCGATTGTGCGGGAGCATTTTTGGAACTTTTGAATATTGTTCACGAATACATCAAGAACTAACTCGGAACACAAACTTGCGGTGAGGCCATTCCTGGCCTGAAAAAGATGGGATTCTACAGATGTAGAGGCAGCAATGTTCTTTGGTGGATGACTCGCCGGATCTGCTGGCCACGCCAAAAAGTGGTTATTCAGCCGTCCCCGCACTGATGTCGTGCAGGTTTATTTACACTTTTTGAGTGCAGCAAGTACACTTTGCCCGGTACGTCTTAAGAGCTAACTGACGTACCCCGCACCATTAAGCTTAGTTCTGTATCTTCATCCATGTTCAACAAGCCCCGCTTATGATCGGGTTGTGGCAACTTCCATCCATACCATCGGTGTACGGGAACTTTTGTCTTAGCATTAATGTTATTATATCTCTTACTGACTACCCGTTAGACATTCTATATTGTGAGTTCGATCCGCTCCCGTCCTGGACTGCATGCAGAAATCCTGTTTGCGGAGCCGGCATGCGGAACTTTCCAGCTTCCAGAGAATGCATCAACTCGCGTCAAACCAAGGATGACATATCAATTTCAGTAACAAGATAGCACATGATTAAGAATGGCTACCGGTTATTCAAGTAACTATACTTAACATTTTAACTATTCCGTTAATTACATATTTAGTAATTATACCTTATCTGTATAAACGGTCCCGATAACTAAAAGGCACCGTAACGGTCTTAGGACCACTAGTTATAATTTCTGTATCTGTTTATAGATATTCTTATTTTCTTTAAGGTGTTTTTACTAACAGCACTGTAGTAGGTTCCTCAACCTGTACTTTATATATATTATTCTGATCATTTTACATTGTATTGTTTAATTTGGTTAGTTTTATATATGGCAAATAGCCATTAGTTTATATGTTTTGTTTAGCTATAGAAAAATATGGAACTTCAGTGCACGTAGGAAACACTATGCAGCAACATTTGTATATGCAGCACGTTCTCCCGCCACCAACAATTTTTCACTGTGGTCGCTGTCCGTGCTATAGCTCTCTTTAGCCTGGCATGCTACTGACTAAAAAATCTTTCTATTCAGTTCGATGGGATAGGTTTAAAATGATTGGAGACAATCTCTTCGGCAGGAGACACATAGCGTACGCCTCTTTTCCGGTAGTTGCGATAATTTAGCCCCGCACTCCAGCAAGGTTGTGTAAGATTGGCCAACATAATTGATGGGACTCATATTTCTAAGTTATTGTCTCTCTTCAGGTTCCCCTAAGCCTTATGGCTTCTTAATTGCTTGGATGTCCCTATCCGCACCATGGACTGATCCGACCCACGAAACTATTGGGCTTTCCGAGCGGTGGTGGCCAGGGTGTGGTGTCACACTTTTCCCGCGTATCTTCGGATACTTGATAGTTAGGTACCCTTGCCAAGGTAGGAAGCACTGTTAAAACATATCGTAATTCTTATTTTCTTTTATCTGCTGAACAATCCTCCCGCACCGCAGTGCATGACTGGGCAACTTGCGTTTAAACCTAACGTCAGGTTAAAAAGATAGCTCCGTAGGCCCTGGTGACAGGCGAGATGCACATCCCTACCGAATTCCGGAAGAATATCTAGGCATGATATTAAGATCTGCCACACCCTCACGGGACGGCCATTCACGGTGGGTAATCGTCTCTCTTACCCTTACCATAACGATCGATCACTTGCCTAAACTTGCTTCTCTAAAGGGTATCCAATGTCCTGTGACGTTTTATGTGGTTGCGGAGCAAGATGTCCGGATTCTTACCCAGTTCGGAGATCTTGCGAAGTAACATGTATGCACGCTGACTTCAGTATTGATGCCTTGGAGCATCTGTTCTCGATGACAGCCGTATCTAAAGGCTACGTAGACGCCAGCCATTTGCGGCCTAAAATAGTTGTTGTCTCCAAAAACTAAATATTAGGTTCGACATAGAAGAAGCCCCTGCATAAATAAAAGCAGCAACTACTAATTCCGAATATTGAAAACTACATAAGACAGTGACGTGGGAATCCTTCGGGAATCGCTCGTCCCGTCTTCACGTAATTTCACTAAATATGATCTTTTCCTTACAGGATTTTGGTTGAATATTAGAGTAAGCCTTTTCGGCCAATACTCTGCTCCCGCTTTAAGCGATGGCGACATTTTCCTGTGACGGAGGCCTGCACGAGGCACTGGCCTCTCACAAGGATTCAGAGACGACGGCCCACGCAAGGATAATACTCCTCACCCAGTGTCATCATTCGTCGTGCACTTGCGGTGCGGCGAGTCGACACCAGACATTGGAATGGCCCGACACTACCCCACGAGCTACAATAATTAGGAGGAAAACGGCGATAACTCAGCCATCTCTTAACCGATTTTAAAACAGTCAACAGATTTGAAAATCCCGTCAAATTAGCATCGAGAATCCCGTCGGCTACACAATGCAGCTACGCGTCTTAACGCACTTAGTCGTTTTGACGACGAAATCTATCTCACAGGCCCATACATGCTTATGGCTCTACCCAGGGGGCGCGTTCATGGAACGAATCCAGGACGCGCGGCGTGTACCCAGCGGGAGCTGCTACGGCCTGCATCCGACCGGTCGATCCGAACTACAATTGCAAGCAGAGTATAGACAGAATAATATTTAAACTTGCGTCTTAAACCAAATTTCAAAATCTGATATCTTATTAGCATGTCAGCTCTAATCTCATTGTTATACACTCAGGATTATATATTTGCTGTATTTGCATTTCCTGGAGGATAACGGTAGTTCAAACATTAGTGGTACATTACAGTGTTATATTATTTACTCAATCAAGTGACCCATTACAAATTGAAGATGTATTGAGCTTGCAAATGTGTATCATCCTTTGGCGAAAATGTTAGTGATAATGGAGCAAACACAGCCTACTCTCTGTGTCAGTGTGCGCTTATGTATTTTCCAGATTATCACACAAATACTGAAGTTGTAAAACCAAAATCCTTTTTCTTTTCTCAAAGGGGACATTTTTGGAAATACTTCTCTGATGACACCGATTGCATGAAACATTTATTACTTTCTTAATTCCATAACATGACAATTGCAATAATGAGCGTTCTAAACTATATAAAATCATCAAACATTTGTATCAAACAATTCCTCGGTCGGATAAATGCATTGGCGAATAGTGGACAAGAATTAGCGGGAATCTTTGGCCATCTGTGGTCAAGATTATGCTCATGTAAGTGATATAGTCTGTGCATCTCAGTGGCCGTCTACACGAGGCTACGATCATCTTTGGCATCATTCGCATGCTGTAGCAGGAGTATGCATTCATTAGCCAGTGTCTGCAGGCACCTTTGAACATGTGAGTCATATGTTGCTGCAATCACGAGCTGCTTCTCATATCTGACATCGTATGTTGGCAGCTGTCTGTATATTCGGTTGTACGTACTCATCTGGTAGGGAACGTTGGACTTGTAATAGCTATAGACCAGGTGGCCACTTACCTTCACTATGAGACGAGTAGTTCAGACCACTGGTGGCACGCTTTCAGTAAAACACAAGGGCGCATGTTCATCTCTTTTGGTAATATGATGAGAAATTTAGCAGAAGATGGTTAGGCAAATTTATATATATTTTTATCAGAAATAAATTTGCTTTGGCTATATTAATCTGACACTGTATTCGTCTACGCAATGGGATTAGCAAAAAACCCATATTACTTGGAGACTAATAAAAGACTGAACGCTGATGAAATTATGTGTTTGTGGATGGTTGTGACAATGGATTGGTAAGTAAATAAACTGGAATTGTACACTCAAGGAATTATAGGATGTTGTCTGATCTCCAACTTTAGTGCATTATTGTTAACTTTGTTGGATTTGCTCTTTCCTTTGGTAGCAAATAGAAAATCCTTTAGAATATGTGTTCCCTAAGAATAAAGCCGCGCGACGTCCCGAGTGACATCAAGTAATTTATTTAATGGAAATAATGTAGACGCATATGAGAATATAATTCTGTCTCAGATTACAGGTTAATGTTCACAGTATTTGCAATAAGCCATGTCAGTTTTTGATCTAGCGCTGGAATTACATTGACATCTATCTCGAAAATAATTTATATGATAAACGCGAGATCTAATTATACTTAATTTGAGAATATTATAGGATATTTAGGTGAATGCTTTTACCAGATTAAGAAATGGAAAATGACCTTGCAGTAACCTGTGTGCGGACCTACACAGAAATGAAGGATTAATGATAGTGCGTGGACCCAGCCTATATTTCTATTAGCCATGTCATACGCTTGCCATTTCTAATGACTCAGAAATCATAGTCCAATAATGCATTTCCATACACAAGAATAAGCTTATCTCCTTAAACACGTAGCCTGTCTAACAGATGAAAATTTCACCGCTTATGAAGCAACATTCCTGCCATCCATAAGACAAAGTTTCATGTGTGTTCTATAATATTTATATTTTAAAAATACCGATTTTGGATCAATTCTTGCAAGACAAATATAAATCTAGGAAAAGTGTTTGAAGTGTCAGAGTCAGGACAACAGGAACACGTTTCCTCTATATATCGGACAAGAGCTTAATCAGTGCCGTTGATATTCTACCACAGAAACATTGAGCATCTCTCAACACCAGGTCTCTCAGATACACTTACTGGCACATTACCTCGCTAATAGTGATGCCATGACGTAATTCCCAGATATTTCTAAAATAACTTGTACTTACTTTTCACACATGGACCCTCCTTTCCTTGTTATTCGCTCATTCTTTTGATATGAAAGTTGCTGAATGATTTCAAAACAGTTTCAGTGAGAGTTATTTCTCTGGCACAAACCAAGACAGATTCTCATTTATCCAGAAGATAATGAGATGCAGAGCCGAGGAGTATAAAAGCCGATCATTTTCCGAGATAAATCAGCCATGTAGCGGGTGTCGTAGGGCTGCCTCGATAAAGACCCTGGTCGATGGTCAGTCCCTCTGCTCCCTGGTTCAGAAATGGTGGGGATATTACACTGCAGAACTTTGGGGACACCGACTGCTCAGAGCGGGTCGACATTTACTTAGGCAAAGGACAGACTAATTTTTGTAAAGGCCACCAACAAAAAGCAGCCTAGTTTAAGGACTCATAACTACAGCTACAAATTGTTCCACTTCCAGAAATCTCCACTGCGATGTTGACCTCTTCAGATGACTCCGCGAAATCCCCTGTGATTTTGACTGCTTCAGATGATTCCACAACATCCACTGCGATTTTGACCACTTCAGACGACTCGGCGACAACCACTGTGATTTTGACCACTTCAGACGACTCCACGACATCCACTGTGATTTTGACCACTTCAGATGACTCCGCGATATCCACTGTGATTTGGACCGCTTCAGATGACTCCGCGACATCCACTGTGATTTTGACCGCTTCAGATGATTCCGTGACGTACACTATGATTTTGACCGCTTCAGACAACTCCACGCGTTCTGAGTGACATCAAATAATTGATTTAATGGAAAATAATGCGCAAGAATATGAGAATATAATTATGTCTCAGTTTATAGCTAAATTACCCCTCCATTTCCGAGAAGGTATGCGCCACATTTTCACAGCACTGGAATTAGTAGATTGCCATGTATCTTGAAGGTAATTTATAAGATAAAGGTGAGATTTAATTATACGTATTTTGAGAATATTAGATAATATTTAATTGATTGCTCGCATTATTGACTTAATGCTTTTACTATGAGTAAGACATGGTAAATGAAATAACCGTTATGTGGGCTTGGCTGCACAGTGAAGAACGACTAATGATTATTCGTGGTCCCAACCTATATTTTGTCCATTAGTCATGTCTTAAGTTTGATGTTTCTAATGACTAAACCGTAGCATAAGGATTTCTCGTAAAAGACGTATCCTGTATAAGTACTTGAGATGTAAACCTCAACGCTTATGAAGCAACATTCCTGGCAACCAACACACACAGTTTTATGTCTATTATATAATATCTTTGACTAACACAGATTGGCAAATTAATTAGATGCACTCGATATTGGATCAATTGTAGCAAGATAAATATAACTCGAGTAAGAGTGTTCGAAGTGTTAAGACAACCGTATAATGCGTCTTCTATGTCAACTGCACTATACATTCATTGGGCAAGAGCTCACAAACAGTGCGGTCGATATTTTTACCACAGAAACATTGATTATCTGTCAGCATTAATCAAGTCCATCAGGGACAATTACTGACACATTTTCTCGGTGGTAGTGACGCCATGTTAGAATTAACAGATATTCTTACACACGAAGCCACCTTTTTATCGCCATTCTCTCATTTCTTTTATAGGGAAGTTGCTGAATGCTTTAGAGCGGAACACGTTAGAATTATTCATTTCCTTGATAGCAGATTGTTGAATTTCCAAGGAGCTATCGAGTCAGTTCAATGAAAACAAATGGCCTATTCAGTCTAGTTAAAGGATACCCAATACTAACTATAAGGATATGTGGGTCTCACATTAAATTGACGTCATTTTATGTTTAACAACGTATCCTTGGCGCAAGAACAACACATGCGATTTTTAAGTTCAACGAAATACGAAATTAGTAGATCTTGTTTCTACCGATGCCATTTTTAGAGTTATTACTTAATTTAATAACAATACATAAATTAAATTATGAAAATCGATGTAATTGACTTACATGATAGATAACAGTCAATATCGAATGACGAATCAATGTCAGTTGAAATTTAAGAGATCTGATTGTTGGTGTTGCTATGAAAGTTCAGTTGATGTTACTGACCACGACAGAAATATAATGAACACATATTTGATGAACTTTGTGGGTGCACTCTAACGACCGCGCAAAAAGTGAAATCCCGATCTAAAAGAAATGGTGGCTGAACATATCTAGTTAGAATCCGGAAAACAGTCGTCAAAAGGCCACTTGCTGCCAATAGCTAGCACTGCAGCTGATAGCAGACGTAGTGCCAATATACTAAAAAACTGACCATGGGCCGACAGGAGCTAATATTCGAAACAACCTGGTTTACCTCATATGATGATGATGATGATGATGATGATGATGATGATGATGATAATCATCATCGATGAAATATCTTCGCTTGAGACTGGTTTTAGCTTGTCATGAAGACGAGATATATACACCTGTGCAAAAGTTAAGCACCAGCAAAAACAATAGAACGTAGAAACATGATGGTACAACTAGGCTGCCATACTTTTTGTCCCCGCGTTAGCTGACATAATTCCAAGTACGAAATGCACATGCATGCATGACTTCACGCCGCTTGATGTCCGTGCGTGGCGGGAAACAGCACACGTGTTCAGTTATGTAAAAGTCCAGTTTGAGGTGTAGAACATTACATACAGATTTAGCCGACAAGATTAGGAATTTTGTGTTCATGACCGTGGTTTATTTGTACAGAGAGAATTAGCTCTTGATTGTGAACCGCTATGGCAAGACGAAGGTTAAGTGATCGTGTGAAATGGCAAATCATAGGCATGCATACCACTGGTATGTCATGCAGAGAGATTGGCAGACAGCTGCACATTAACCATACTGTAGTCAGTCGTTTGATTGCAAAACATGGGCAAACTAACGAGGTGAAGGACAGGCCTAGATCTGGAAGACCGAAGAAGACTACTGCCCGTGATGATCGCGCCCTAGTACGCCTTGTTAGGAGATCTCCATTCACCAACAGCAGCGTGCTCAGCCAGCAATGGGAAACGCGCAATAGAGTGTCAATGTCTACCGTCAAAAGGAGACTGTATGCTGCTGGCATAAAAGCTAGGAGACCTGTCAGACGTCCTCTCCTCACTGCACACCACAAAGAGGAGCGTCTGAGGTGGTGCAACGAAAGAAGACACTGGAACATGAGATCCTGGAGACGGGTACACTGGTCCGATGAAAGTCGGTTCCTGCTTCATGCCGCAGATGGTCGAACTCGTGTATGGAGGTCCAGACGCACGGCGTACGACCAACGTAACATCATGGAAGAAGTTCCATTTGGTGGAGGTTCCGTTATGATATGGGGGTGCATCTCATTTGATTGTAAGCTGGATCTGTTGACTGTACCTGGAACACTAAATGGACAAAGATATCAAGATTCCATACTGGATAGAGTTGTGGTCCCTCATTTTGTAAATCATGCACCTGGAACCCACCCTATATTCATGGATGACAACGCCCGACCACATCCGACCAGTCCTCAAAGAGCTACACTGGATGCCAGTGGAACAACAAATCGAATTTACGGTCGCACTTTTCGTGTTCAAATGCCTACATGACTTAGCCCCACCGTATTTATCATCACTCATAACTAGACGAATAGCACCGAGAGCACTAAGATCGAGTGAACAGCTACTCTGCATAGTACCCAATTCCAATCTTGTCATTGGAGAGCGTGCTTTCTCCATAGCTGGACCAAAACTTTGGAACGACCTTCCATCCAACATTCAAAACACCAACAATGTTGAGGCTTTCAAAACTCTTCTAAAAACCCATTTGTTCCAAAAAGCATATTTCACTATTTTAAATTAGCTTTAACTTTTGTAAAGCGCCTTTGGGCAGTTAATTCTGGAATTGGCGCTATATAAATGCATACATACATACATACATACATCGTGCTAGAGCTGTGCATGAATACCTCCGCCAGAATGCCATCGAAACCCTGCCATGGCCAGCAAGGAGCCCTGACATGAACCCTATTGAGCATATCTGAGACATTCTGGGAAACATGGTGAGAAGGAGGGATCCTCCTGTGCAGAACCTACAGGAATTAACAGACGCACTCCATCTTGAATGGCAACGAATACCACAATGGCGTATCAGTCGGTTGGTGACCAGCATGAGACGTCGTGTCCAGGCCGTCATCCAGGCACAAGGTGGATATACCGGTATTAATAATGACAGTCTCAAACTCGTGCACAGATGTTAAACTTCGTTTTCAGACACCATTAATGACAATCTAGCCACGTGTGTCAACTGTAGGGCAATAGTTGTCAGTTGTGTCAACGTAACCATATTCAGGCCTCGTTTTCAAGTTCAAACAAAAACATACAGTGTTTCCCCACCATCATAATCAGCATTCCTCTAGTTGCATTATTACCTCTTGCACTAAGATGGATGGGTACATAAATGTTTATGCTATTGCTTTCTTCATAGCACATGAATATACCCTCGCATGTGCGTAAAAATAGGGTGGTGCTTAGCTTTTGCACAGGTGTATAAATGCGAATCAACATAATATGGAATGTTCAAACTGATGCCATTGATGTCTTGAAACGGATCATTATTACGCGATAACGCGTTTGCGTGCTTTCCATACCACAGCTGGCTACCGAATGACTCATAAGCACAATAAAAACACACATGCTTGCTGTTTGTTCCCCGACAGGATTACGCCGTAGTTGGGACAAATCACGCAGGCATAAAAATGGAAAATGGCTGCGTACTTGAATCAAAATCAATATATATTTTACAAGGACTTAGAATGCAATAATATGCTATAGTTATACACCTTTCACAACAAGAGATAGAGATATTATGCAACAACTAAATTACCTCTAACGTTTTCATAATTCATTTCAAATAATCACTTTCAAGAAATTGTGCAAGATCTCACGATCATATGATAGCAATAGTCGTTACAGTGGTTACGAAATTTATAATGAAATAATGTACCATAATGTCACATACAATCAGTACGTTTGATTGAGACTGAATAAACCCCAATGATGTGCTATAGCCATATGATTTCCACTATGACTACACAAGACAGTTCGGGATAGATGTTTGTAATTGTATTGTACTTCACCTTTCTAGAGTATCCATCGATGATTTGACATAACATGACGTCATACTCAGGTAAGGGTCGTGTAGGATGACGTCAAAATCATTATGCCATAAATTATGTCTCTACTATTTAAGAAACATGCTGTTGGATGTTTTTAAACTACTTTGATTGGGTGTTGTTGCTGCCTGTTTCAAAATATTCAACCACTTACCTGTATAATTTTCTGGAAATTGATAGACAGGGAGTTCAGAGATCGATCGATCACAATACGGGCGAGATGTGAGTGGAGCTTAGCTAGGGAGGGGCGGAGCATATCCAACATGGAAAGGTCCATTGTAATTGTAATCTGTCTTCGAATCTTATTTGCTGCTGATTCTATTAGAAAGGAAATGGTGACACCTTTCCTTTCCGTTGGGTTCTCTCTCCACATGGACAAGCAACACGGAATACTGTCCTGATCGTTATGAACTTACACATCTGGTCATCAGATCTATGATCTATAATACTTTGGCATTCTCCTCTATAGTACCAAATTATAGCACATGCTATTATGTCCTGTAATGTGTAAAGACCTGACATGAATACATTTCCAAATGAATACGTGAACACCCGCTGTTAACGTCAGTGTGATGATACTGAGCATGACACTCCATTCAGTATATCCACATGCTCTTTTCATTTGATACCACATTAAGTATAACATTAGTTAGCTCCCGGATGACTGTGCTGTCTCTAATGCCAATTCCATTTCCTTTACTATCAGATGAGAAATCGTAATATCATAGCAGGAGAATGACAAATTTAAATCTGTCTACCTGTATTGATATCTCACGAAGTATGGCTACCACATACTGAGATGAAAGGGAAATCACCTACGTATATATGTATTATCTATGTGTATGTATGATAATATATACGTAATATATTATCCGTCATGGCGAATGAAACGGTCTAATATCATATCAAAATGGAAAATATAAAAAATAAAACATTTTCAGAATTTTTAAGCTTTCAACATATGTCAGCCAACATCTATGATCATGATGTCATAATTCATATGTATACATCGTGTCAAATCATATCATAGCGCATGAGGATGGATATACTGGATACATTCAGACACTGATTCAACCCGCAGTCACTCGTAAGAGACGGGCATGAGTGACTATTTGTGAATCGGCAGTAGAGTAGTAACCAAGTATTGCAAAATGTGCGATGGTTGATGCTACTAAAATAATAGCTGCTAACTATAGCCAAGGTAGGGTGTTGTAATCATATATTCTAGTTAACTGAATGAACTTGAGGTCTGATATCTGAAAGGAAATACTTTTAATAAATCGCAGGCATAACTTAATTTGTAGAGAGTGAAGCCGATAATTCTAACTGAATACGTATAGGTATATGTAGTTAGTTTAATCAATTATATTGAAACGTGCTAACTTAAAATATCCTAATCTAACGTCTGCGTAATGTGAGAGTAGTGCACTGTGAGGTGCTGAATTTAGATCATCGGCATAAGATGATGCCAAACGTTAATCATTTGAACTATGTTGATTGAGGGGTTCAAACTGGAGAGCTACATTAGCCAATCAATTATCCATTCTGCCATTCAATCAGATCTCAATGTGCAAGCGGGGGCCGATCCTGAATATGTTCTATTCAATCTCATAGGTGATCACCTACCTTGGCCTCAAACATTGAATGCTAATGGGTGTATGAAAACTCTCCAATCATACTCTAAGATCACAATTTATGAACTCCAATTACTTTGTATTCATGATCTAATTTTCGTTGTTTAAGAAATCACACAATACCTCGCTCATTAGTACTGATTCAGCCACTTTCGGCATGCTGGTATTGATTCGGCAATTAGTTTCATGCAATAGCAGTTGAAGTGATTAATTCTTTTAAGGAGACATTTTCTATCCTAGCTTTACAGTACTTCCTTTTGAAACTCAAGTTGATTTTGCTTTCAATTGGTATTTAACATGTTACATGAATTGCAAAGCTATGTTTTTGATTGAAATTGTATGATCGGGAGAATCTCTGTTCACAAAGTTACTAGATGTACTGCAATTTGCTTTAATAGAATTGAGACTTAGTCATTCCATTGCGACCATAAATGGGAGACTATGGGTATGCCTTGTTACTTTGGGCAGTATTAGCCAATTATTTCATAAAACCAGGTTTGATACGTCTAAACATAGAATTCGCTGGTGCATTATTGAATGCTACGCCAGCTAATGAAGGCATGCAAAACATCATTTGGTGGAATTGGAGTGACTACCGCTTAAGAAAGCTATTTTCTAACCTAATACATGTACTGGTCCGTTTCATTTCGAGTTCTCTTATAATGTATTTGAGTATGATTTACTAATGTCTTGTTGGACAGAATGCGAGCTTTCAGTTGCTTAGCATTTATGTGCCAGATGAATAGTGTTAAGATGTGATCAATTCTTCATTTTTATTTCCTTGTCTATTACATCAACAGATGCGGATCTAGATAGTTGATGTTCGTGTGGTTCTAACAGCTGCTTTGGATACGAAGTGCTCTTTATATTGTAAAGCTGCTTACCTTGCATCATTCAGACTCTAGTTTGCAATACATCTCTTAGGACCCATCCAGAGCGTGTGATACATATTATTTTGCAATATGACCTCAGAAGTTTCGCTGACCCAACTAATTTCTACTGTCCTGGACATGACCATAGGCACTTTCCATTCTAGCTTAAAATATCTCTATATATTGCCAATTGGCGCTGCCATGTTATTTCTAATGTATAATGTTTCCCAATATGCGGACCAGAGAACATATTCTAAAAATAGTACCTTGTTAGGACATAATTCAATCATTGCCACAGTGACCATGATTCTAATTGTCTAGTTTATTCACTGTGCTCAAGGTAATTGACTCAAATTACTTGACACTGAACTCAAGATAAAATGCACATACGAATACTAATCTATTGAGGTAATATAACATAATGAACATTGCTAATGTCTTCACGAAAGAGGGGCTTGTGCTGTGCATCGTGTCCTACCTGCTTGTCTCCCACTATGTCCATGTGCCACCTCTAGAATGTATTGTTAAAGCTAGAAGATAACACAACAAGTTGAAGTTCGATATTGTTATATAAATATAACAATACAAAAGGGCTCTTACTCAAAGAACAACATCATCAAGCATATTTTGATGTAATGCGCGATAGTGGACTTTTTAATAACATTACCTCTAATGAAGATTCAATATCGACCCTGTTTAGCAGACTAAGAAATGAACCTAGACTACTCACCATCTGCATTCTAGGTAATCAGGCATAGATGGACAAAGCCATATAATACAACATCATTCAAGGACACAACCATTGCCAACAATACTGTCATCTATGCCATTCAGACTGATTCTCTTAGCCAATCTGCATCAATTAATCTTACTATTAAACGGAATATTAAATGGAAAAGAACAAATACCATGCAGAATTTCAAATCATTGAGGTGGTAATTTACATAGGGAATGCCATGTAGGCACGCTGTTGCTATCTAAAAGTGTATCAACTATTAGATGTGTTACAGATTTTGAGAACATGTTTATGGTATTGCTGATTTTGACAACATTGGAATAAGTACAATTAGCATGATAATCCGTATCTCTGAATATCCACTGGTCTCCGTGAACTACATTACTCTGTCCCCCTCTCATATTTGCCAAATATCATAGACTAACATCAGACTTGCTACCTATTTGCTAGACATCATGGACTACAATAAACAATCTAGTTATTTTCCAGATGTCAGAGACAAGAGTAAACTCTCTGGTTATCTGGCAAACATTTGGCCTAGAGTAAACTTTCTCATTATCCACCAGACTATGTGGACTACAATCATTCGGCACAGAGATCCAGTCACATTCTGCACATCAATATCGATTCAGTCATATCCATCACAATGGTTCAGTAACATCCATCACAATGCGATTGATTCAGTCACGTTCATCATAGTGACATTAAGCCAGTAACCCTCAGCAATTATTTTGATGCAATAGTTGCTGAAGTGATAAATACCTTTGGCGATCTTCTATCGCCATTTAATCCTATCTTGAAGGATAATTCTTTTGAAACTAAGATTTATTTTGACAAATGTATTTGCTCTCCTCTCAAATGCTATTTAACATGCTACATGAAGTGCAAAGCTATTTCTTTCAATTGGAAGTTATATGGTAAAGCGGGTTTCTGTTCACATAACTAGTCGCGTTATGCAATTTTCGGTGATGGAATTGAGACTTACTAGCTCGCATGGGTGCGTACATGGAATAGCATATAGGAATAACTTACCACTGTGGGGTAGTATTAGCCTCGAGTCTCATAAAATCTGAGGGTTGGTGCTACTAAAATGACTGCTATCGAATAATTTGCCTTCACCAGATAATTCACCTAGCAGACATTATTGAATATTAAGCCCATTATTAAAGAAAAGCAGCACATTGTTTGGAGGAATTGTTCTGGCTATTCGTCACGAAATCTATTGCATCACCTAATGCATATGCTGAGGCCTCTCTCCCTGAATTCCCTAATGCTTTACCTGAGTCATGTTGCTTAATGGCACTGTCTCCAGTACATGTATCCTCTCATGGTTAAGCACAATGGAATAATTTATTTGTTTAGCAGTATTGAAACAATGTGATCATTTGCAATTTGTTGTCTATTACATCTACAAGGGTGGGTCTAGATATTGGCGGTTCGGCTGGTTCAACACCATGATTTGGTCAGAACCTTCAGTTTGCAAATACTCCCACCAGGAAACGCCCAAACCGTGTGCTAGATATTGCTCGGTGATATGATCTTGAGGGTCCTGCTAAATCACCTGTTTCAAATAGCCATGAGGTGCCTATAGCCACTGTCCATTCTAATTTCTTAAAATATGTTCATAAATTGCCTATTGGCTTTTTTCACGGTGCTTCCACTGTGCAACAGTTTCCCAATCTGTTGACCAAGTACGTCGTCTCTAAGCTTCATCTTTTTGAGAATATAATTCAATAACGCTTCCATTATTTTCAAAGCTAGGATTAAGATTCTAAATCAATCTGGTGTATTCGATGCACTAAATGTAATATGACTAAAATGGCTAGTAGCTCAACTCAAGATAAAATACACATACGAATAATGAAACATTTGCATAATAGTATATAATGAATAGACCTATTACTTGTACTGAAGTCTAATCTTCGTCATAAATACGGACCATTTTGTCTGTGCGACGAGCTTAGTTCCATATATACTAGTCTGCCCCAATATGCATGTCACATGACTCAGTTGTAGCGGCACGTCGAGATACTGATCAGAACAACCAATCATTGCATTATGACTATCTCTTAGGTCACAAGATGGCAGAATACGTTGAAGTTTGATATCCTCAAGGCCTCGTGAACTATTTTGCTTTTTCTCTCATATTCGCTTCGTAAATTACTAGTAAACTCTGTGACTGTCTGCGTGCACTCGTGGACTAGAGTAAACAATCTGGTTATTTGCTAGAACATGCGAATAATGGAAACTCTGCATATCTGCTAGACATCGAGAACTAGCCAAATCTCTCTGATTTCTTTGATAGATATTGTAAACAAGAGTTAACTCACGTTATCTGTCAGAATTCGCAGACAACACTTTTCTCCCTGGTTGTCTATCAAGCCTCTTAGACCACAATGAACTATTAGATTACCTGTCAGTCAGTGAGGACTACCATGGACTCTGAATTTCTCCCGGACTTTCTGAATTAGAGTAAGATATCTAATTAGCTGCCATAACCGGCAAACTGTTATAACGTCTTTGGTTATCTGCGATGTCTTTTTAGCTATGATAAGGTCCCTACCTGTGATGGTTCCACTGAAGTCTCACTGGTTACCTGTCAAGCCTCAGGGATTAGGGAAATCGTTTAGTTAGCTTCCAAACGTGATATCTCTTGTCATCTGCCAGTAATTGTACATTGATTGAACTTTATGGTTATCTATCAAGCGATGTGGATTACAATGGCAACTCTGGTTATCTCCCATGTATCGTGGACTACGAAGAAAATCATATGCATTCGCCTAATATTTCACCCATTGGTGAATGCTAACCACGCAATTGTTGCTAGTGTATAAACTCATTAATGTTTGTTCAAACATGAGTATAGACGATCCTTTGAAATGCAATTGGCTTGCATGTGCTCAACAACATGTCCCATGGGCTTAGCAAGAAGTATTCTGATGGGGACGATTAGGGCAGGAGTGCTGTCACATTTTCCAAACTCTGAGTGTGTTCTCCCATGAGAATCCTGGTAATTAGATACGCTGAGAGGTAACTTCTTGGAATCTAAGTAATACAAATATATTTGCTTTCTTTACAGAATATTTGCATTCTATGCAGACCTTAAGGTGTTGGATAAAAAGAAGCTATGTTGATATCAAGCCATGCACTACAGAATATCCTACTCCAAACTGCCTCCATAAACGTGTGGCTTCTATAGTAGCTTGAACTAGCATGGGCAGTTTAAGGTGCACAGTGAAATGAAAGATGTTTTCCTAAATATTCACAAGACTTCAAGCTACATGTCTGGAGTTACACATTAGCACTTGCAACCCTAATTTCCCAAGATATGAATCTCAATGTACATATACTGCTAAGGTCGAGATTAATCTGATACTAACGTGATAGGAATCAGCTTCTGCCATAGCAACATCGCCCAGTAAATTTTCCTATAATATTCAATAGAATATTTTTAAATTTGAAAATGAACGTTTTGGTTTCAAATGGTTAATACGCTTATATAAAGAAGACTAAGAAAACGAATGTATAATATGTCACAGCTTTAAACATCGAAATATAGACATCTTTTCCCATATTCATTCAAACAAAATCATGGTAGAAATACAATATGTACCCGCGTGTACCCCGGGCCAAATCATGTTTTTATTCTAGTCCTCCATTGTCAATCTTCATGACAATGTTCTAATAACTCTGTTAGCCCCACCACATTCCAATTGGCTTCACCAACGTCGTGATCTTTCCTGAGGAAAATGGTATTAATTTACATGCAAGACACGTGTCATTATGCATTATCCACGCGAACGAAATACGTGTTATTATTCTGCGAATCCGATAAGAACATAGAACAGAATATTCTCCTAATTCAGAGAGAAAAACAATACCATATTGAAACATAATCCATCAGGATCGGGTTTTGCTTCTTTATGTTCATTAGTGATGGGAATGTACCTAAGTTACGCTATTCTGATCCAACTATCAATGCTGCTAACCTTCAACTTTAGTAGATTAATGGAATGACATACACGTACAAGCACAGGCATGTACGCACACACGTAAATAGGCACACACGTACACTGACTGTCGTTGACAATAAAAAATTGTGATCAAATCTTGAGCTTGTATTTTTCCTAAATAGTATGAATTGTGAATATACGTGCATGCGTGCGTGTGCAGCAGGCCCTTCTACATGTATGTGTCAATATGCACGTGCATGGTTTGCATGCGTAGATTGATGTCAATGATACCTCCTTCATCTGTTCTGTTCGAAGTGTCAGTGCGACAAAGTATTTTTTTAAATACGCCACAAGCATGGCTAAAATATAATTAGAAAATCGACAATTTTCAAACATTTTTGATATTAAAGACATAATAATATAGGTTACAAATCGTCCAATACTGTATGCAAGATAATACTAGATAAATTCCAACATATTAACAGCAGATGGGAAGAATAAGCCGACCTTTTATTTTGTTAATTAAATTTATGACGTTAGAGGTTGAATCCCATCCGATACGAACCATGATAATGGCACTCTGCATGGGGATATCTCCAACGGTGATATCGATATCATTTAAGTATGTGCCGATTGAAGAGATTAAGACGTGTATCACACTATTGCAAGTTCATGGAATATATCTGTTATTTTCATACATTATTTGCCGAACCGTAAGATGGTCATTTTTTATGAGGATTCCTGCCAATTACACGATCTTATAATATATCAGCAAGTTTTGACGCTAGTCTCAAAGCATAAGTACCTAAATATGCATGTAATAATTATTTAAACTCTCATACTAATAGATGCAACTTTAATAACCTTATCTGCCGTAGCGCCAGCGAGAGTGTTGATTCAAAAGTGGCAATTGTACGTATATACCTATACTATCCCGTCATTAATTTATCTCAAGATCAAAACTTGATGTCAAAATCGGCACTACCAGAGAAATCAGACAAAGGACTGTTATTATATATTCGTCGACCCTGTCAAATACTGCCATCAACATTATGCATTCTAAACTAGATTCACTATAACCTTTGCATAATGGATTAATACAGGTTTACCTATACCCGACCCATTTTCAGCTAAGCTCCGCCCACGCGTTGTCTGTGTTGGGATCCATTGTACCGTGAACGCCATGAATCTCAATTTCCAGAACACTATACAGGTAAGCTGTTGAATACATGGCAGCAACAGCGCCAAGTCAAATTAGTATCAAAATCTTGACCAAAATGTTTCTTACATAGTACAGATATGCACTTCGTACAACTTGACTGTCTAGTACGCGTTAATGGCGGAATTAGATATTCCATTCAGTATATTTAGATTGTGATGTCAGCCTGCCTTTGAGGTAATTGATTAGGAGGTCATATACTTGACAGAAAGACTGGATTCTATTGATATTCAGCTGATATATCGTAGTTACCTATTTGATACTGGCAATGTTTTAATGCGCTATCTCAATGGGGCTATGCAGCATAGCCAATTATGAATTCCCCGCGTGGGATGTTCAGATCTGTCGTTTGAGCAGTGAATAACAGTGTGTGAATTATATTTGCGTAAGCTAAACCAATCACATAAGAGCATTATGCCATGAAACGTCAATGAGAGGGTAATTCTAGTTTGTACAGGTCATACACACAATGCACCTGCATAGCGAAGGCAGCATAATCAGAAAATAATTAACCATAATCATAGAGGTGTACATTTCATCAGAGCATGAGCTGTCAATAATATGTCATCTTGTAACATGGAAGTTTTATCCAACATCACAATCAATATGTGAAATGAATTCATCCTAGCATAGTGGAGAAATGCGTGGCTCATTGAAAGAAAACAGTCATACAACAATCGCAGTTACATACCGAGAACTGACAATACCTTATTGAGTAATTCAAAGCCACTTAAATATTCAAAGCAACGTATAATGGATGACACTTTATTGTCAAGCTGTCTATCAGCAGAATGTGTCTGTGATGTATAAACAAACCACGCATTTCGCACAATCGCACAGGGAATACTTCTTATATTACATGTGTGGGATTCTCAAATGTGTCGCTTATGCGTTGAGCAACAGCACATGGCGGAGATAGCGAATCATACATGCTCTATCTAAACCAATGAAATAAGAGCACATGTCATGTGGGGTGAGTTTGTTGGTGGGGTGTCTCGGGATGGATGTTAGAAAAAACGTTAAAACCTACATTTCATCAGATGAACAACACGTTTAATGCTTTAATGGATAAATTTGCGTAAGAAAATACAAATATTTGCTCATTAAATGCCCATTCTAAGCCCAAGAAATGTGCCATTGAAATGGGCTGTTTCCCCAGAATTACTGCAGATGCCAGCTTGGGCCGTCTTCGTCATGAACGGGTTAAATTACATTCAATTCACACATGATTAACTCAACTAACACTATAGCTCGAAACCTAACCGTTTAGACATTACTTTATAACGCCTCTAGCTACTCTACTAGAGGTCTATGCTCAGGGATTTTATTCTTGTAAATGTGCCTATTAGTCATGGCATAAAAATTCATCCATAGTGTCATAGAAAGCAGGCATTTTTAAAACGGCATCTGTTCATCTTCACTAGGCGAGTGTAGATTTTCTATGTAATAAAAAATCTTGGCAGTCCATCAAAAGCCATTTAAGTATTAATATGATTACTCAAAGTAAATCGGCGTGGATGAATATAAGCTATGCCATTATCAACAAGAAATAGCTACAAGTGTTTTATTTTATGAAAACCGTCTATGTCTGTTCAAGGAAATGGATATTTCTTGAAGAAACGGATTCACAGATTGATTCCAGGTTTTTTTAGCTTGTGCGGTATGTTTCAGTCTAATACACTTTTTGGTGCTTTTGTACCGCGACATATGTCTCTTAAATCTATATTGCTGAAAGTGAATGCATGTTATTTAAGCATAGCTAAATGTATGCATGTTAGTCAGTACTAATGATCTGGCCGTAGCAAGCAACGGTAACTTTTATAACCGATATATCACATATATCAGGATATAGGGAACTGAAGAATGGCATGAGACATCGCCTGTAGTTAACCTATTAACACAACGGTTTCTTCGTCTTGGAAGGATGTTATAAACACAAATTAGCTAACGAAAACATTTAATTTGTAAGTGTGTTTTGTCTGAATAAAACCAGCATCAGATGACAATAACATCCACTCACGACTACGCGGCGAACGGATGAGTCTAAGAGTCACCTAAGACATTTTACTGATCTGTAGGTTTTGTTTGTGTCGTTGAATTCCTACAGTGCTAATTCTGCGCTATGCCAAATGATAATGCAGTTGAAAGAGGTTGTTGAGAGAGAAAATAGAAAGAGGGAATGAGGGATGATAGGAGAGGGGAGGAAGAGATGGAGGAGCTGGTGGGAAATGAATAAAAGGGGGTAGAGTACTAGTGATGGATGGAAAGGGTGGATGGGGGATGAAGAGGAGAGATGACAAAGAGAGAGAGAGAGAGAGAGAGAGAGAGAGAGAGAGAGAGAGAGAGAGAGAGAGAGAGAGAAGAGGCTGGGAGGGAGGAAGAGAGATTGCAAGCAGAGTATAGACACAACAATATTTAAAATTGCTTATTAACATGTCAACTCTTCTCTCATTCCGATACACTCAGGATTAAATATTTGCTGTATTAGCGTTTCCTGGAAGATAACTGTAGTCCCAGCATTAGTGGTACATTACAGTGTTACGATATCTACTCAATCGAGTGGCCCATTACAAAGTGAAGACGTATTGAGCTTGCAAAAGTGTAGTATCCTTTGGCGAAATGGTTAGTGATAATGAAGCAAACACAGTCCATGCTCTTTGTCCCTGTGCGATTATGGATTTTCAAGAGCACCACATAAATACTGTAGTTGTAAAAACAAAATCTTCTTTCTTATCTTAAAGGGGACAATTTTGCAAATCCTTTTTATGATGACACCGATTTTATGAAACATTTATTACTTTATCAATTCCATAACATGACAATTGCAATAATGAGGATTCCAAAGTGATATATTATGCAACTCGCCATGAGTAGTAGCGTGTAATGGAGATTTCACCAATAGCAAACATCGTCAGATTTCGATTCGGCTAGAAGCTCACTTTTAATTGCAATGAATCAGTTATTAGTAGGTATTGATTGAATTGATATTTGACTTTCAAAACGGACCTGTGTAAGAGCAGGAGTGCTGTTTTACACTCTATCTATTTCTTATTTATATAACGATACTAAACATCGATTTAAGATTCTTGTTATCAGTTCGAAGTAGAAATCTATTGAATATTCTACCCCGATACGGATTTGTTGAATATTTCTTATGTAGTGCTCTTTTATATAAAATCATGAGACTTTTATATCAAATCATTTCACATTCGGACAAATGCATTGGCGAACTGCGAACAAGAATTAGCAATAATCAGCAGGCATCTTTGGGCATCTGTGGTCGCAATTATTGTCATATATAGTGCTATAGTGTGTGCATACCAATAGCTATCTACACGCAGCTACACCCAGCTTTGGCATCATTCGCATTTGGCATTTAATCTCCTGCTGCCATCCACAGAAAGATGATCGCACTCATCAATCTTATCAACACATCAACAAAGCACAACCCAACCATAGCGATAAGCTCCATCCTACCGAGACCAAAAGATCACCACAAGACTGACACAAGATGCAAGACTACCAACGATCTCTACAAAGCCATAACCAACACCAAATTCCTCAGAACCTACAGAACATTTCTCCAGTATGGACAACCAATACATGACCTATACACAGATGGATTACACATCACCAATGAAGGCAAAATTAAACTATCAAACTTTTATAGCCAAGCCTTAAGCCATATGTAAAGTGTAAATTTAATTATCCATCCATCCATCCATCCGCTCGCTCGCTCCCTCCCTCCCTCCCTCCCTCCCTCCCTCCCTCCCTCACTCACTCACTCACTCACTCACTCACTCACTCACTCACTCACTCACTCACTCACTCACTCACTCACTCACTCACTCACTCACCCACCCACCCACCCAACCACCCACCCACTCACTCACTTACCCACTCGCTCACCCATACTGTTGTCCGGTCGGTCATAGGCTCGTTCGTTCGTTCACAAGCTCGTTCGTTCATTCATTCATTCATCTCCCGTTCGTTCGTTCGCTCGTTCACACAGCCGTTTTTAAATTGCCCAAAATATTAAACTGCACAAAATATTGTCAAAACACACACACACACACATACACACACGCACACGCACACACACATAATTGAAAAATGATCGCACAATTTTCAAATTGTCCAAAATATTGTCAAATTAGCTAAAATATTTTAAAATCATCCATAATATTGTTAAAATTATCCAACACATTTTTATTTTTTATTTTTTTAAATTATCCATAATATTGTCAAAATTATCCAAATCATTTTTAATTTAAAAATTATCCATAACATGTTACAATAATCCAAAACATTTTTAATGAAAAAATGCATAAGGAATTTATTTAATTTTAAAATTAATTTAAAATTTTTTTTAACTTAAATGTATTTAATTTATAAATTACCCATAATATTGTTAAAATTATCCAAAACAATTTTAAACTATCCAAAATATTGAAAAAATTGCATAAGCAAATTATTTTGAGTTCAAAAGGCATTTTCGAATCTAATCACTACAATACGAATAATATAGGCTTGTTAACTATTCAACTACAAGAATAAGCAATATGAATCCCATATAACTTTTACAGCCAAACCTTAAGCCATATGTAAAGTGTAAATTTAGTTATCCATCCATCCATCCATCCATCCATCCATCCATCAATCCATTCATTCATTCATACATTCATTCATTCATTCATTCATTCATTCACTCATTCATTCACCCACTCACTCACACACTCACTCACCCACCCACCCACCCACCCACCCACCCACTCACTCACTCACTCACTCACTCACTCACCCACCCACACTTTTGTTCGTTCGTACACATGCTCGTTAGTTCGTGCGTAGGCTCGTTCGTTCAAACATTCATTCATTCTCCCGTTCGTTCGTCCGCTCGTTCACACGTCCGTTTTTTAAATTGTCCAAAATATTGGCAAATTAGCTAAAATAATTTAAAAACCATCCATCTATCCATCCATTCATCCATTCATTCATTCATTCATTCACTCACTCACTCACCCACCCACTCACTCACCCATACTGTTGTCCGGTCGGGCATAGGCTCGTTCGTTCGTTCATGGGCTCGTTCGTTCATTCATTCATTCATCTCCCGTTCGCTCGTTCACACAGCCGTTTTTAAATTGCACAAAATATTAAATTGCCCAAAATATTGTCAAAACACACACACACACACACACACACACACACACGCACACACACATAATTGAAAAATGATCGCACAATTTTTAAATTGTCCAAAATATTGTCAAATTAGCTAAAATATTTAAAAATCATCCATAATGTTGTTAAAATTATTCAAAACATTTATATTTTTTAATTTAAAAATTATCCATAATATTGTAAAAATTATCCGAAACTAATCACTACAATAAGAATAATATAGGCTTGTTAACTATTCAACTACAAGAATAATCAATAAGAATTCCATATAACTTTTACAGCCAACCCTTAAACCATATGTAAAGTGTAAATTTAACTATCCATCCATCCATCCATCTATCCATCAATCCACTCATTCATACACTCATTCATTCATTCACTCATTCCATTCATTCACTCACTCACTCACTCACTCACGCCCCCACCCACCCACCCACCCACTCACTCACTCACTCACTCACTCACTCACCCACACTCTTGTTCGTTCGTACATAGGCTCGTTCATTCGTTCGTAGGCTCGTTCGTGCATACATTCATTCATTCTCACGGTCGTTCGTCGGCTCGTTCACACGTCCGTGTTTTAAATTGTCCAAAACATTGGCAAATTAGCTAAAATAATTTAAAAATCATCCATAATGGTGTTAAAATTATCCATAATATTGTTAAATTTATCCAAAACATTTTTAATTATCAAAAAAATCGTTTTAAGCTTAAAAGAAATTTTCAAAGCCCACGAATTTAGAAAAAAGATCAGCCCATCAAACAAATAATGTTTAATCATTTTCGAGTCTAACCTATTCAACTACAAGCATAATCAATATGAATTCCAATCCCTTAGAACATAGCCGCCCGATCACCACCATCACCACCAAAGGCGGTTAATCCTTTCCAAATTAGTTTTGAATCCTTATCGACCCCTTTGTATTATGAACCCATACAAGGTGTTAATCACTCCATGGCGAATAATAGTACTTTGAACTCTATAAACATCCTTTGATGGCCAACCCACATTCACTCCATGGCGAATAATAGTACTTCGAACTCTATAAACATCCTTTGATGGTCAACCCACATTCAATCCAACTAATAATTTCCCCTCCCCTCACCCCACCTCACCCTAGAACCTCCCCTATAAATACCATGTTTAAACACAGCATTAGTTATGTCCTCTGATGAAGGTAACAACAGCCGAAAGGATCCTAAGGACCACCTTATTATAGTTTAGCCAGATTAGTGTTTTTATAATAGTTTTGCCAGATTAGTGTTTTATAATAGCTTAGCCACTTTAGGACCACCTTATTATAAGTTTTGACAAAAGTTTAAGCCAGATTAATGTTTTATAACAGTTTTGCCAGATTAGTGTTTCATAATAGCTTAGCCACTTTAGTGTTTTAGTGCAAATATACTAGGAAATATGGCCTCCAACAGAAACCAACAAACGTAAGTTTTTATTGTAATATATATACTGTAATAATATGTTTGTTTTGCTTACAATATAATATATCTTCGTAAACAGACACCATATCTTCCAATCTTGTTTTTAACCACACACACTCACAAGCGCGCACACGCACACACACACACACACACACGCGCGCACACACACACGCGCGCGCACGCACCTGTCCACTATGAATCCAGAGGATAACAGGCCACAGACCAGGAGCCAGACAGAGTTACACCCAAAGTCCACACCCACACCAATACAAACCACACAATCAGTCAACCCTACAGAAGAACACACAACTACAACGCACAACCCAACAGCAACCACCCCGCCGTCACCACCACCACTACAACAATCGGCCACCTCTGCAGCCACTACTAACACCACCACATTAACAACAAAAGCACACATGGATGCAGAAACACAGACACGCCTACCACCAATCTTCAGCAAAGACGATTTAGAGCACCCTGTCAACCAACAGCACGAAAACACATTTCAGCAACTATACAAATCCCTATACAAAACAGAACAACTGCAGCACCACATACAGAACATAGAACATGCCATCAAGAACAACACACATATCGTTAAGCCAGACATAGCACTAGCCATCGTAGACCCCAACACAGAAACCACTGCAGAGATCGACTCGATCTTAAAAGCCGCGGCTAACAGCATCCAACACGCAATCCTAGAACATTACTACAAAAAACTACACTACCACAAACAGCAAGCACACATAATTGAAGGGAATCTGTTAGACTCACACACATACGAAGCGGACAGAGCTGTTGCTAAGGCACACAGGATAGCTGCTAAGTTCGCCACAACCAACATAAAGACACACACAACAAACACAAACAGGACACACAATGACACACACAAACAAAGCACACAAAATCCAGTCATGCGAAAGGCAAACATCCCGCCTTTGATGGATCTACAACATCAAATAAACCACACGCAGAAGCAAGTATACCCAGCACAACACGCACCAACAGAGAGACGCCACAGACCACCGCTGTTGCCAACACCTCAACCAGCACAAAAACAACACACACAGCAAAACCCACATACATACACAAGACCACAAACACCACAGAACAACCAAACCACAACTCAATGGTTTAGACCTACACAGCTCAAACAGCAACCACAGATCAACACAGAGAGACAACCGAGGAGTAACCCACTTCCCCTGCCAAAAAACGGGGGAGCACCACACATACAGAACAAACCACATTCACCACAAACCACCTTCAAACCAGGGCAAGTTGGACCAAAACAAACATCACAAACCAACCGCCACTACACAAACAACCGACACTTTATAATACCCTACTCAAGACAACCACCTCCCATCCACCACGCACATCCATCACCACCAAGAGAGCAGATGTACCTTCCCAGAACACAACCTATCACACACTCAACACACCAACCCAGAACCCAACCCATCCAAACAACATCACAGACAAGTACAAGCACACCACAAACCAAATCATATGCCGAAGCCATAAAACAATCCAAAAACGAAAATGTGAAAAAACTACTCTTAGAAATAATCGGCCAATTAGACGTTTAACATCAGGTACACAACTACAAAAACGCAGAAAACAACGCATCATCAACAAACAAAAAACAACACCAGATATTGTCGTTAACCTGTCCAACCACAAACTTACCAAAACAGAAAATTCCGTTCTAAACAAAGGCCTTTCATTTGTACCCACACCACACCACATATCACCAGACACACAAATACATTGCATAGATCAATTCATCAGGAAGTTAGAATGCAAATACTACTTTTACAGCAATAACCTTGAAAAACCCACAGCACCATCCAAATTCAAACTACCCTCAGAATGGAGACCAAGCACAACACCCAATGCCATCAACAAACTCCGGTCATCACTCACCAAGCTTATCACCAAACCACCCGACAAGTCACCACGATCCAATATCACACACCATGAGAAAACAGCCCTCAAAACATTAGCTAATAACACAAACATAGTCATCAGACCAGCAGACAAAGGCTCCGCAATAGTCATTCTCAACAAAACAGACTACATTGCAGAAGTACACAGACAACTTACAGATGTCGCATACTACACCAAACTCAGTGAAAATCCCACTTTAGAATATAAAGACACCATAGATGCATACATTAACGAACTTCTAATCACCGGAGCCATCACAGGACAGACACACAGATATCTCACCGAATTCAAAGTCAGAACTCCGCGCATCTACATTAACCCTAAGATACACAAAGGCAAAATACCTCCACCCGGACGCCCGATTGTATCCAACTGCGATGGCCCCACGTCACGCATTAATGAATTCACAGACCACCTACTAAAAGACACGGAAAATGATATCCCAAATCTACTACGAGACACCACTGCATTCATCCAACATATAGAAAACACTACAGTTGATGCTGGCTCAATCCTATGCACAATGGATGTCAGATCACTATACACAAACATCCCACACGAAGAAGGCATACAGATTGTCACAGAACATTACAGACATACACTTGAAAAAACAAACACAAACAACAATAACCACACACCTGCACACATCTACCCAGACGAATTGGCCCAAATAATGAGATACATTCTTACAAAAAACAGCTTCCAATTCAATGAAGACTACTACATACAAACACATGGAACAGCCATGGGAGCCAAGTTTGCTGTCAAATATGCTAACATTTACGTGTACACCATAGTAAGCAGAATGTTATCAACATGGATGGGCAGCACTCCATCCCACTTAGTTAGATACATAGATGACATATTTTTCATTTGGAACACCAGTGAGAACGAACTACTTGAATTTCACGCACACATGAATAAAGAGCATCCCACAATAAAATTTGACTTGGAATATTCAACGGAAAAAATCCCATTTTTGGACACAATGGTATACAAAGAAGATAACAAACTTAAATTGGACCTATACAGAAAACCTACAGACAAACAACAGTATCTTCACAAACAATCAAGCCACCCTAAAAACACAAAACATTCCATAATCTACAGCCAAGCATTAAGATACAAACGCATCATCACAGATCCTACTAGATTAAAACAACGCACACAGGAACTAACAGATGCATTCATCCACCGGGGATACAAAGAGACAGAAATTAAAGCCATCATAGAAAAAACCGAGAACACACAGAGAGAAGACATTCTTTACAAACAACCCACACAAAAACAGCCTAGGCCAGCTTGCATACTACAATACCACCCATCATTAGAACACATAGGCAAATCCATTCGAACCTACTGGGAAAAGTACATCTTGTCTTCACCAATCTTAGCACCAATTTTTCCCAACTACCCAGTAGTAGCATTCAAGAAAAATAAAAGCATTAGGGACCACCTAGTCCACTCTAGCCTAATTAAAATAAAAAATCCAGATGCTAACAATAAGATCGTACCGACACCAAATGACACTCACGACATAGTAGGGACACTCCGACAATGCAACAACAACAATTGCATCACATGCAAACAATACATGAACACTGCTGACAAATTCACTAGTTTCGTCACTGGTAAAGACTACAAAATCAACACACAAATGAGCTGCAATACCACCAACATTATTTACCTCATAGAATGCAAACAATGCAGCTCTCAATACATAGGAGAAACAAGTCAAACACTCAGCAAACGACTCACACAACATATCCATGCAATCCGACACCAAACAGACACGAGAATCTCATGGCATTTCAACCATCCAAGACATTCTATGAAAGACATCACGATAAGACCAATTGAAAGAATTTTTACAGATAACAAAAAACTAAGATTAAACAGAGAACACTACTGGATCAAAGAACTCAACACGATGCACCCGTTCGGAATAAACAAAAAAGCATAACACACTCACTCACTCACTCACTCACCCACCCACCCACCCACCCACCCACCCACTCCCTCACCCGCTCGCTCGCTCCCTCCCTCCCTCCCTCCCCCCGTCCCTCCCTCCCTCCCTCACTCACTCACTCACTCACGCACTCACTCACTCACTCACTCACTCACTCACTCACTCACTCACTCACTCACTCACTCACTCACTCACTCACTCACTCACTCACTCACTCACTCACTCACCCACTCACTCACACATAGGAGGTTTGACGGAAGTTTGCAGACTGGCAGGTATGCATAGGTAACTATGTAAATACCTGGGTCGGCGTTTTTAAATACTTAGGCTTCATAAATCAGTTCCGTCATTTTTGTATCTAATAACAGATCCCTCGCATACACACACATACGCACATATGCATGCATAGACACACAGACGCACACGCACGCACATACACAAACACACACACATATACACACACACACACACGCACACGCACGTACACACACACACACACACACACACACACACACACGAGGTTTGATGGACACTAATGACCAGTATGCACACATAGATTCTGTCTAAGTGAGACATACAAAATCATTTATGCTGCAGCAATGACGTAGCAGGAGTATATATTCATTAACTGGCGCCTGCAGGCACCTATGCACACGTGTGCCATATTAGGCTGCAATCATGAGCAGCTGTAGACATCTGCTCGTACCTGGCGTCGTATGTTGGCAGCTGTCTGTATATCAGTTGTATGCACCCATCTGGGAGTCAGCATACCTTCACTATGAGACGAGTAGTGTCAGCCCGTTGGTGGCGGGTATTCAGTAACCTGCAAGGGTGAACGGGCATAAACACAGTCGATCAAAGCCTCCAAGCACAAATAAATTCGCTTTCAGTAATTGGAGGAGTAATTGAGCAGAAGCTGGTGAGGCAAATATATATATATATATTGGCTATATTAATATGTATATTGGCTATATTAATTTGACACTTTATTCGACTACGTAATATAATTGGTAACAAAACATAGTCTTTTGGAGACTAATAAAATACTGAACTCTGAAATTCCTCTTTGTGTCTTACGCAGTCTATAACTATTATACATATATGTTTGTGAGAATGGATTGGTAAGTAAATAAACCGGGATTGTATGTTCAAGGAATTATGTGATGTTGTCTGATCTCCAAATGTATTTCATTATTGTTATACTTTGCTGCTGTTATAGAATGGAACGATTTAGATTTGCTCTTTCTTTTGGTAGCAACTAGAAATTCCTTTAGAATAAGTGTGCCCTAAGTGTAAAGCCGCACGACGGCCCAGGTAACATCAAGTAATTGATTTAATGAAAAATAATGTACACGAATATGAGAATATAATTCTGTCTCAGATTACAGGTAAATGATCATGGTGTTTGTACTAAGGAATACGCGACTATTTACCTAGCACTGGAATTACATTGACATCTATCTCGAAAGTAATTTACAGGATAAAGGCGAGATCTAATTATACTTAATTTGAGAATATTAGAGAATATTTAGTTGATTGCTCGTATTATTTATCTAATGCTTTTACCGGAGTAAGAAATGGTAAATGGACTTAGAGTAACCCATATGTGGGCCTGGCTACACAACAAAGAAATGAAGGATTAATGAGTGTGCGTTGACCCAGCCTATATTTCCATTAGTTTGATATTTCTAATGACTCAGCAATCATCGTCATATAATTCGTTGCCATCCGCGAGAATAAGCTTATCTCCTTAAACAAAATAGGCAAGCATCGTAGATAGGCGATACGGGCGAGCTTTATATAATTAAAAGATAATCTCTTTAATGTTAAAAGTCAATAGGTACCTTTTTACTGGCTTGAAAAGCTGAGCATACGTGCCAGTTTCCTAAGACCATTATCCAATGGGAACGAGTGAACAATGGATTCCAAATCGACATCATTTTACTGGGCGGGGTTGTTTTCGTATTCAGCCTATCAGAGGACTTGTTGATATAGCCTGTCCTATTGAGCGTCTTGCGGTCTTTCCATAGGCCTACTTAGTTGAGGTAATCTAAACTTAACGAGGAACCAATTTACTAAATTGTGTATTATGTTATTTTTATAGAAAATCAGACATTTTTATTTATTTATTTTATATTATTTATTTATTTCTTCTTCTTCTTCTTCTGATTCTTCTTCTTCTTCTTCTTCTTCTTCTTATTATTATTATTATTAAAGCTATACTCTTCTCTCTCTCTCTCTCTCTCTCTCTCTCTCTCTCTCTCTCTCTCTCTCTCTCTCTCTCTCTCTCTCTGTCTCTCTCTCCATCCCTCACTACATAGTTGCTACTTCCAAAGCTCCATGATTAAATACTCGATTATCCGATTAAATCGTTTTTTAGACATCATAATCGAATATTTATTTCAATAATCGAACAGCCTTACTGCTCACGAAGCAACATTCCTACCAACCAAAACACAACGATTCATGTATATAGTATTTTGTCCAACAAAAATGTCAAATTCTGATCAATTTCTAAGAGAAATACCAATCCAGTAAAGGTGGTCGAAGTCTCAGAGTCAAGATGACAGTAACACGTTTCCTCTATATATCAGAGAAGAGCTTCATCAGCGTAGTCGATATTTTACCACAGAAACATTGAGGATCTCTCAACATCAGGTCTATCAGATACAATTACTGGCACATTGGCTCGCTGATCGTGCCGCCATGACATAATTCCCAGATATTTCTAAACACATTTGTAATTATCTTTCGCACACGAATCCTCCTTTTTATCGTTAGTCGCTCATTCCTTTGATATGAAAGTGGCTGAATGATTTGAAAACGGTCTGAGTGAGAGTAATTTCCCACGAACACAAGAATGATTTTCAAGTTAGCAAAGTAATCAGCATTATCTATTTATCTAGCCTGTGGTCAGCATTACACAAATGTATATAGGAGTGCATGTGTTCAATTAATCCAGCGATATCCTTAGAGATAAATCTGTAATGTGATCACTTAATTTCAATTGATTTGTCAAGCACTTGTAACACTGTTGCTGCCTTAGAGAGGAACACGTTATAATTATTCATTTCCTTGATAGCAGATTATTGCTATCAAATAATGCTGTCTGAGTTTACCATTTTCGGCACATACATCTATTAACAGAAATACCACCAAAGACGTAGCCATTTATCATGTATATATTGTTATCTATTCATTAACTAGTATAATCAGACATTTTTATTATTAGACAGTTTGATACATTAGACAGCTTCTCCAAGTTTATTATGTTTTACAAGTCATGGACAATCTGTGCTATTTAACCGAAATCTGCTTGTTCCCGGCTTCAGGTTCACCCAAAATGTATTCTGTGAATGAGTCCGTGTGTCAAAGAAACATTCAGCAGAGTTTGAACACATTTCTTTACAACCGATTCAATAAGACACACACTTTACATATGTCGACATCATATCTCTTTTCGATATAATTTATCAAATGCCAGCTATTTACTCCAACATTGTAATGTTAACAGTGAACTATTTTCAAAGGTTTCCCTCTTCGAGTAAAAGGGTAATTGCTGGCAGATGTCTGGGAATGTGGCTCCATTACGTGTGCTAATACCATTGCTAGCATTTCTGAAAGGCACTCAAAATGGATTAGAAAAGATTAGGTGGTATTATCTGAACTCACTATCCAGTACAGTGTTGGATATTCACATTAACAGTGCCTCTGGGCTTTATGAAAGAGACGTGAATAGAAAACATCAAACGGGTAATAATTCCAAGCTGTCAAGTTAAGCCAGACAAGTACATGTTCGCTGTTCTTTGGCCATGCCTCAGGATGTTGTTTGGTTTTTGTGTTCTTCAAAAGTGTGTAACATTCATGGCCCAATTATGTTAAGTTAACTGCAGTAACTACAATATGCATGTATTCATGAACCGACAGCCTCGCCAACATGACGGTCAGCTCGCAGGTGCTTATCTGATTGCGATATGTATAAAATAACTATGAACCACCTATGCACAACACCTTACGAGTTCCAATAAGAGACATAATCTAAGCCAATTCACGTTATACATGCTCATTGTTATCACGGGCATGTATTAAGCTGAGTAAAGTAAGCTTATCGATTATTCGATAATGTGAAGTATTTATAGACGTACACTGGCTATTGTGTGTCTATTATTACTGCTCGTGTAAACTGAGATAGTGAGACAAGGTGTGGATTCGCATTAATTGATGCTAATCCGTAAATCTTATTATTTAATAATAGTGGTTCTGATTGTGGTTTGGCAGCAAATCAAATATAAGTTAGTCTTTGTCCTCACATGCAGGACCATGGGATGAATGCAAACATTGGCTGGACGTCAGTCAAGTCATGGATATCTTAGGGTACCTGAGAAGAGAAGTTGATTTCATTTTCCATTTAAACGATGGCTACTTTTGCAACACAACAGAGGCAAATAATTCTCTAGTTCGTATGAATTGATTCCTATATACAGTGATTTCTAGAATAAATGAGAATGGTATGATCTGAGAAATGTGATATCAAGGGCTTAATCATTTATATATTTCTGGAGTTTTATTTATCTCTGCAGCCTGAAGACAAACACACGTATTGTGGAAGTGATAATGTCATGTGGCTAGATCAAATTCCACGATTTCTCAGGTATTGATGGTGCATGCATATTGTCACAAAACTATACTCGTGCTGACACTCATATTGACAAAAAATTAAAATATCAACCTTTGATTAATAAAAACCTTGAGTCGAAGTATTTTGTAGCCGTTTCATACAGCCACATTGCACATGCGCCATGCGATTCATCCCCTCCTCCACCATTTCGAGCATTTTGTGTTCATAAGAAATCGAGCTGATTCTTTTCCATGTACGAGTCGACCTCTTTACCAGGAGACCATGGTTGTCACATGGTGTCGTAGCGAGCTCTACTCGTACACGTGGGTTCGAATCCTGAATCTATCTGATGAGACTAACAGTTGGCGTGGAACAGATGTGTCTCTTTGTGTGTGAATAATTCATTAACCACAATTACGAAGGACCACACACTTATCTTTACACAATTGTGCATGACTACCACTTTACTGTATAATATTATTATTTCGTTTCCCAATCAGTAATACTAATATGCTACTTGGAATCATTGTGCATTGCTATGTAACATTGCATTACATCAGACCATGTGTTATGCCGGTTGGCAGTTAAGATAACTTGTTGCAGATATCATACTGGGAGTACAGGGTGCAGGCCGCAGTATTCAGGGATGGCCTCTCTCTGTTGCTGTTTGTCTGCTACCTTGCTGAAACCCTCTCATCTCGTTGATTCAAGATTCAAGATTCAAGATTATTTATTTCATGCTTAATATACAATATACAGACATTACAATTTGGCACACCATCAAAGGCAGAGCCTATGAGTCGATGGACCCCCTACACACAAAACAAAACATTACAATATATAGGGTGATAGTTAATTATACAACCATTTGTGAGTAAACACAGGACGGCACAACATCTATTTTTTGTATCATATTATCATGATTGTTCTACATGTAGCGTATTCTGTATATAAAAGGTCTTTTAAATTCCAACTATGATTTGTTATTGTAGATACAGGTCTTTTTAATATGGTCCAGTGGGGGGGTGGAGTGGTGGTGGAAGGGGGGGGGGGGGGTGGGGAGGGAGGAGGGTGGGGGTGGGGTGGGGGTGGTGGTGCCCAACAAAGTCACAGTAGTATTTGGGGTGAGAAGTTGTTGGTAGGTGTGACTTAGATATTTTATAGTAGAGTGTCGGCATCTGATATATCCATTGAGAAAGCGGATATCAGATGAAGATTCAAGGTGATTGAGATCTGATTTGGCTACAAGCAACAGAAACACCCACACTCAGTATCTAATCTGCCACCATAGCGATGTATGTACACGTAGATGTCTTAGACGAGGAGAAGAGACAGATCGGCGACCTTCTATATATAGGTGAGAACAGTTCACACATAAGAGTTTCGTCATGAACGAATAAATGAATGATGTATTTATCGCTGGCATAAATATTTAATTGTCCGTCAAGCCAGTACTGCCATAGGCAGCAACAGCACAGAGTCAAATTAGTTTCAAAATATTCAACAGATTTCCTGTAAAATTACCTTGAGATTTGGATACAGAGAATTCAGTATTCAAAATAAATAAATTGATCCAAATGCGGGCAAAGCATAGAGGTTTAGCAAAATATGGACGGGTATGGCTAAAAATGGATTCTCTATTCTTGTTCTTGTGTAACACTTTCAAGAATTTTTGGTTTCAAATCCACAATATACTTATTACCATTGTCTGCCTTGAGATTCCACCATGTGCCAGTTTATTGGCATTCAATTTATATGCCGGAAATGAATTATTACTATAATCTAGCAGTACAATAAACATTTGAGACGAGATTAGTATCTCTTTCACATTTGTCTAAAGAATCTCAAAATATGTTAATTTACTGGAAAAGTGAGTCATAATGATTCCAGAAGCGTACTAGGTCGGTTCATGTATCAACGTATCTATATCGCCATAGCGTTTAACATCATGTTAATGTAAATTGTCGTGTGATATATACAAGGAGTCGATAGCTCCATCGTGAAATACACTTTAAAAATAGCTTTGAATTTGAAATTGTTTTTGGAATTATAATTTTTATTCTCGTACTATGGCAGGCGCCATGTTTGCCAGTTGGCTAAATCAGTTGTGACCTGTGTGTAAATCGATATATCTTCTCATAGTCATTAAACCATCATTCATATGCTTTCGCACCATTGCTGTCTCGCACTAAAGACGAATGGAGTCTGGCTATGAAAGAATAGCTTGATTCCTTGTTATCATCTGTCATTAGAATGTGATCCATAAGACAGGAAAAGAAAAAGGGATTCACCATTAGGCAAATCCATTCTTTAAACAACATACACTTTAGCTAGTCAGAAATCCTCTTTGAAGAATCAAATACCCAATCTTAACATTTATCTTCAAGTGCAGACACGCTAGCAGTGCAAATATCACAATATGGATAACAGCATGAGGCTACTTACAGGTACATAATTGTTGACATCAACAGCACCACATGCATGCGGTCAGATTGTTGGAATAGTCAACTTTAAATCGCCAGGATTGTCGGTATCACAAACTCAATCTCCCAATCGTTGTGTGGCTGGGCATGGCAATCTAATTGGAGTACAACTATTGTTTGCATAGCTATGGCGATGCATGCATATATCCTTACACAAATTTCATCAAGCAAATTTATTATGGTTGCCAATGGTAAGCCAGACATGCATGCAGTTGACGCAATTAGGTCGCTTGAAAAAATATAAGTGGTTAGGAAATTTAACATGAAATAAATAATGTAATATACAATGACTATATTTGACCGAGAGATTATTTTTATAACAATTATGTGGTATAGGCATGTGATGTCCACTATGGCTACTAAGAGATTCCGCACAAGATAATCAGGCATCAGATCGCAATGCAAATAGTAAAACAGGTAACAATACATCTTCATTGTTCATGTACGTCAGGCAAGTACATTTATAAAAACAAGCGTAATCAAAGATACAATATTGTGAATTGCGAGGCTGACTAGCGCTTGCTTATTATAATCACATGCTAGACTGAGATTAAACGAACGGAAAAGGGAAATAACAAATGATGTTTGTTGGTAATCTCATACAATATTAAATAATCTACCATTGGTAAAAATGGAAATGAATCAGGATTATTTGAGAAAAGAATTTACTAAATCTAGGAGCGCTTAACTTGGAGCCAATTAGTGACCAAGCTGGTGCTTCTCATTCGCTGTGTGTCAACTGTTTGTCATACTTTCTCTTATTTCACAAACAAGTAAATACGTGTCTTTCTGTAAAAAAAATCGTGTTCATCTTGAACATTATTTCAACATTGCTCATAAGATAAAGGTCCCAAATGTATGTCATTGTAATCTGGTTTCACTGTGAACCTCAGTTACCACTTATTCTATTAGAAAGGAAATGGCGACAGCTTTCCTTGATGTCTGGATCGAGATCATTTGAGTTCTCTCTCGACATGGACAAGTAGCACCGAATACTGCTCTGACTTGTATGTCCTTACTTACGCACCTGGTCATCAGACTTGTGATCTATAATAATTTGGCATTCTCCTAACCATAATCAAATTATGGGCACGTGCTATTTATGTTCTAATAGAATGAAATAACATGAACTGAATACATTTATATATGAATAAGTGAACACCTGCTGTTAACGCTGGTGTCATGATACTGAGCATGACACCCCATTTAGTATATGCACATGCTCCTCTCTATTTGACCTCGCATTTAAGTACAACATTTCTTAGCCTCTGGATGTCTGTATTGTATCTGAAGCTAATTCCATTCCATTTCATTTGCAATCAGATGAGGAATCACGATATCATAACTAGAATAACAAATTTATTGTCGGACTCCTGGATTGATATCTCAAGAGGTATGGCACCTGCATACTGCGATGAAACGGAAATCACCTACATATATACTTAATATCGATGTGTATGCCTGTTGACATATAGCTGATATATTGTCATGGCCAAATAGAAGGGCTGGCATCAATATCATGGAAAATATTATTTTCGGAATTTGTCAGGTTGCAAGCTACGTCCACCAACATAATCATTCTGTCATAATTCCGCGACGTACATCTTGAGAGATCTGGTCATAGTGCTTGGGTATGAGAACATTGAAAATCTTCGGACACTGATTCAACTCGCCATCAGCCATAAGAGATGGACGTAAGCAACTATTTGTGAACCAACAGAGCAGTATTTTCTAATTATTAGAGAAATTCTAAATGTTGGTGCGACTAAAATAAAATATGCTAACTAAAGAATCACATGAAAGATTTAATTTTGCAGCCGGTAATTATAACTGTATATGTAAAGGCATGTGTAACTTACTTTAATAGATTTGATTGAAAACTGCTAGCTTAGATTATCCTAATCAAAAGTATGGGTAAAAGAGAACAGTACACTTCGGACTTCTGAACTTAGATTATCGGCATAAGATGATACAAACCGTGACAAGTAATCATTTGTGTTGTTGTATCCTATTCTCCCTGGAGGAGTTTGCACTTGGAGAGCTACATTAGCCATTCAATTATCTTTTCTGTCATCCAATCAGACCCTAACGTACAAGGGGTAGTTGTTCCTGAATATCGTCTGTACAATGACATGGATGGTCGCGAACCAGGGTATCACCCTTTCAATGTTAATTGGCGTGTGAAAACTTGCCATCACACAGTGCAACACATATTTGATGCTCTCATAAACAACTTAGAGACGCTACCATAATGCTATTAATGGTGCAGGCCGATTTCGATTCCAAGTCCACGCAAAACTCTATCTTAATTTATGAATGTATATGTAATTCTTGATGCTTAGGAAATTACACAATTCAATATGACTCATGGACAGGTGCGATATCTGGATGAATCACCATAGCTACGAACAATGTACACATATTAATGGCATTTACCAGGCCACTTGCGGAAAAATAATTATTAACTAATTGCCACGTTGAAAACATTGCCTCAAGAAAGCCTCACAAGCATGTAACATGCTTAAATAAAGCTTAATGCTTAAATGAGAGCTACTTATCTTGAATTTGCAATACGCGTTCTGTCAATTTGATCAGAAATGAATTATGACATGCAACACACAATTTCTTATTGACGACTGCAAAATGTTCCGTGAATGTGAATATTAAAATGTTGTGTTAATTTTTAATGGCTTTTTAGCTATAGTCGATATTTATTTAAATCACATCTTTTTGCAAAGTTGTACACTTACATTCAGTAAAATGCCTTTGAACCAGTCAAATCTAGTACAATGCCATTGCTTCAATCCCCTTCAGCACAATGCCATTGATTCAGTCACATCCAGAACAATGCTATTGATTCCGTCACTTTCAGCACAATGGCAGTGATTCAGTCATACACAGCACAATACGTTAGTCGTACTCAGCAGGTTTATATCGATTCTGTTAAATTCAGTTCATTGCTCTTGATTCAGTCAATTTAGCGCAATTATATTGATTCAGTCACATTCTGTGTAATTGTATTGTTTCAGTTAAATCCAGCAAACTAAAATTGAGATTAAGTCGAGACTCGATATTGTTATGATTGTCACATTCAGCACAATGACTAAGTCAAGTGCACACCAATACTATTGACTCAGTCAGATTCAGCATACTTGTATTAATTCAGACACTTTCAGCACACCGCTATTCATTCAGTCATATTCAGCCCAAGGACTCAGTCTTATTCAGCAAAAGTATACTGATTCAGTCACAACGATTCAGTCACATTCAGCACAATGATATTGATTCAGTCACATCCAGCATGCTGATATTGATTCAGATAGGTCCAGCAATTAGTTTGATGCACTGGCAGTTGAATTGATAACTTCTTTTGGTGAGTTACTTTCCTATCGTCGATTTAATACTTGCATGAAGGGAATTCCTTCTGAAACTCAAATTTATTTTGACAAATTTATTTTCTCTGCTTTCAGTTGACATTTAACACGCTACATAAATGGCAATGCTATTTTATGAATTGCAAGTTGTATGGTCGGGCAAATTTCTGGTCTGAAATTTAATAGACTTTCCGCAATTTGCTGCAATAGAATTGAGACTTATTAGTTCGTTTGCGTCCATAACGGGAAGATAATATGGCTATGCATTATTACTCTGGAGCAGTATTATCCAATTATCCCATAAAATCCATCATTGAATGTTACGCCAGCTAATAAAGGCATCTAAAATCATTTTATGGAATGGCAATGGCTATCGGATATGAACGCTATTTTCTCAACTAACACATGTACTGGTTCGATTAACTTTGGGGTCTCTTATAGTGTATTTGAGCATTATTTCTTAATGTCTCGTTAGACACAATGCACGCATTTATATGCTTTATTCCGTGTATGGGGGCATGCATGTGTGTATGTGGTGAGCCTGGTAGCATAGTTTCTAATCTGCCCAAACATTCATGCACTTCTATTTTGGTGTAGTATCCAAGCTGTAGGATAGCAAACCATGTCGATGCTCGATATGGTTATGATAAATACAATGACACAAAATGGCTCTTTTCTAACCATCAGCAACATAAAGCATATTTTGTTGTAATGCATGATAGTGCATTGCTGTATACTATTACATCTACTGAAGATTCGTAGTAGTACAAGAGTAGGCATGGGTAACATCGGCCCTGTTTAACAAACTAACAGATGCACCCAGGCTATTCAACATCTGCATTCTATGTAGGCAGGCATGGTGGAAAAAGGTAATATAATAGAATAGCCTCCAAGGACACAATAAGATGATCAACACTTATATCATCTATGTATTTCTCTTGCTCAACCTGCATCAGTGAATCTTAATATTAAACGGGACATTACTCTTAGATGAAATAGAGCCTTAATGAATCTCAAAGCAATATGGTGCTAATATACATTAGGAATATCTAAAAAATGTTATGTACACGTCTATGTAATGGTATTGCTGAATTTTGCCAACATTGGAATGCGTACAATTAGTAGGATAATGTAAATTTTTAAATATCCACCAGGCCTCATGGACTACAGTATTCTCTGTGCCTCTTGTATTTGCAAAATCTCACAGAACAACATCAGAATCTGCCTATCTGCTAAGCCTCCTGGACTATAATGCACAATCTAGTTATTTGCCAGACCTTGGGAGCAAAGGTAAACTCTCTCTGGTTATCTGCCACACATTTTAACCTAGGGTTAATTGCCACACCTTATGGAGTAGAATCAGTCAGTACAATGATTCAGTCACATTCAGCACATCGATATTGATTTAGGCACATGCAGCATAGTGCCATTGATTCAGTAACGCTAAGAATGTATTTTGATGCAATAGCTGTTAAAGTGATACTTTTTGCGGGTCAGCTTTATATCGCCATTTAATTCTAAGGACATATCTTTTGAAACTATGATCTATTTTAAGAAATGTATTTGCTCTGATCTCAATTCCTATTTAACATGCTACATGAAGAGTAAAGCTATTTTTTAAATTGAAAATTATATGGTCGAGCATATTTCTGTTTACATAGGTGCTGGTCATGTGGCAAGTTGCTGTAATGGACTTGAGTCTGAGTAGCTTGCTTTGGTTCATAAATGGAATAAAATACCGAATTGAGTTGCCACTGTGGGGTAGCATTGGACAGTGATCTCATAACATCTGAAGATTGGTGCTACTAAACTAGTATTTCACCACACATTATTGAACATTAAACCAGTTAATAAAGAAATGAAAAACATTTTTTGATGGATATGTTCGACAGGAAAGCTATTGTATTACCTAATACGTGCTCTACTAGGTATGGCTAGCCACAGTGCAAGAATTCATATGTTTAGCATTTATGATTAAAAATGTAAACAATTCTTCATTTGCATTTTGTTGTCTATTGCATTTATAGGCGCAGATCCCGATGTTGGACGTTCGCGTGGTTCGAAAACACATGTTGGATTTGAAGTTCTCATTTTCCAGTGTAAAATAAACCGTGATTGTTCTCAGGAAAATTCATGCTTTGATTACACTAAGGACCCACCTGTTTGCTAATATTTCCCCAGAAAATCCCCACAACATGGGCTAGACATCGCTCGACGACAGAACCTCGGTGTAGCAGAACTACGTGTTTCAAATAGGACTGGGCCTGCCCATAATGATTCTTATTTCTAATTCTTTTTAAAAATATCTTCATAAATTACCAATTGGCTTTTTCATGGTCATTCCACCGTGCAACAGTTTACCAAATAGTTGACCAAAATACATCGTCTATAAATTGTGCATATTTTTGTACATAATTCAATCACGCTTTTAGTATTGTCATAGCTAGTATTGAGAATCTAAACTTTTTCGTGTATTCTATATATGTCGCCTCTGTTCTGACCTGTTTTGACAAACCGCCTTCCCTCCTGTTGCCGTGGACCGTGGATCGGCAGCCCCCACCACGTTCTGTTTTAAAACACCCTATATATAACTACTTCTATGTCCGTACAAACAAATAGATATGTCATGTATATATTTATAATATTAATATAATGAACGTTGCTAATACCATCAGGAGTGAGGGGCTTGTGCAAATGTCTGATATTGGTCATACGCTGTGCGGTTGATCCATGAGCTGAAGACAAATGTTGTCTGTGTGACGTGCCTGTTGCCATATACACTAGACTGCCCCAATATGTGTTTCATGTGATTCACATCTATTAGCATGATGCGGTACCAGGCAGAACAACCTTTCAATGCAAACCGACTATCTCTCAGATCAGAAGATAACAGAACAAGTCGAAATTCGATATCCTCGCGTTTTGCTTTATCTGACAAATCTTACAGACTGACATTAAGTTCATTAGCTATTTGCTTGATCATCTGGACTGCAATAAACAATATGGTTATTTGACAGACCTCGCACATAAGAGTAAACTCTTTGCGTATCTGTCATACCTCAGGAACTAGTACAACTTATCAAATTGTAAGGTACTCATCGTGAACTCGAGCGAACTCTGTCTTTATCTGCCAGAAATTGTGGACAACAATGATCTCGATGGTTGTCTGTTATGCATCTTACAACACATTGAATGCATATGTTAGCTGCCAGCCCTTGCGGACGACCATGAAATCTTTGAATATCTACCAAATATTCTGGACTACAGTAGGATATTTGCTTAGCTGCCATGGCTCGCGAGCCTGAGCAGGGTCTCTCCAAATGAAGATACCCAAATATACATAAGACTTCAAACTACAGGTCTGATTGCCACACATTAGTATCTAGAACACTGAATTCTCCGGATATCAATCCCAAGGTAACTATACTGGTAATCTGGTAAATTATTTGATACCACTTTGATAAGAGCCTATTACTGTCATATGCGACAACAACGTCGAGGAAATTTAGCTTCATAATATCCAACAACATATTTAAGAATTGAAAATGAATGTTCTAATTTTGGCTATTTGTTACACATGGGTATTACTCTCATATACAGAATACTAACTAGCCGAATATATACTATGTGAGAACATTAAACGTTGAACAATAGCCGTCTTACATATTCAATTAATAAAAGAAATCATATTAGAACTACAATATGCACGCACATATGCCTCGGGCCAATCGTAATTTATTCTTGTCTTCCATACCCAATCTTCATGTCATTGTCATAATGACGCTGCTAGCCCCACCACACTCCAATTGGCTTCACTACCGGCGTGATATTTCCTGAGGAAAATGGCATTAGTTTACATGCAAGACACGTCCCATTATGCATTGTCTATGCAAATGCAATACGTGTTATTGTTCTACGGCTCCCATAAGGAATGTGGATATGGTCGCTCTTTCATAACATACAACAAAATATCCTAATAATTCTGAAAGAAAAAAACCAAAACGATATTGAAACATAATCTCTCAGGACCTGGTTCTGCTTCTCTATATCCATTAGTAATGGGACTGCACATTACATCAGGCTTTTCCGCTCAGGCTATCACTGGCGCTCAACCGTGGTAGATTAATTGAACATTACACACGTGAACGCACATGCACGCACGTACGGACGTAGACACTCGCCCCCACTCACTGTCGCTGACAATCGAAAACTGTGATCAAAACTTAAGTAGTATTTCCCCAAAATTATGAATTTTGAATACACGTCCACGGTACGTTCACCTGCGTGCATGTCTCAATATGCACATGTATGCGTAGATTGTTGTCAATGTTACCGCCTTGTTCTGTTCTGTTTGAAGTGAAATTGAAGCCAAGTATTTCATAAAAATACGTTAAAAGCATGGCTCAAGATAGCCACGCTTTCAGATAAGACGTTTTAGCGTATCAGCAGATTAGCTTCTTGCTTGTAATATTAGAGCATTGTGTCCGTGATGAGGTCACGTGAACAAGAAAATGATTATTGTAGTATTGTAGTTATCCGATCAAAATTCTAGGTGTAATCGCAGTCCAAAGATCCATCCTGAAAATGACAATTCATTCCCTATGGGGCCATATTAAATGCAATGGCTGTCAAATACCAAAGGTCAAGGCCAGCTTTTGGGTGGACAAGCATCTTCAGGACCACAAGAGTAAGGCTCTACCCAACTATGGTAGTGACCTGATCAAAATTCTAGGTGCAGTAGAAAAATCAATACTAAAAATCCTCATACATTTCCTATGGGACCTTTTTGCCCACGGAAAAGTGGGTAGCTCGAAACCCCTTGGGCAAATCCCGAATAAAAGTACAAGCACAGGATTCCATAAACGGTAACAGAAGTTGACCAAGATAGGAGTTGATCTTATGAAAATTGTCGGAGGAGATATGGTCCAAATCTTTAACCGATAATAAGAAAGAAAGAAAAAGAAAGAAGAAGAAACAAGAAAGATCGTGAGTGATTTTAATAATCGGGGATTTCATCACAGATTAAATATAAAAAACCAGCCTAGATATCGCGTGAAATGGACCTGGAACCAGGTATTTGTTAGCCGTCACACAAACCGACAACTTCCTCAGTGCAGTTTTTTAGGGGAGACGATATCTCACGCATTGCCGCACAGAGCTGTGAAAACGGAGAGCCCAGGATCACGTATTTGATCGGCCGACTGAGGATCGCTGGCGACATAGGGAATCTCCTTCACTCTCTACACCCAGGACTATAAATAAGAACCGGTGTAAAAACTGGGGAAATTACCAATGAAATAAAAACCAGACTAGATATCGCACGATTGGGACCTGGGATCAGGATCTGGATAGACGCCAACCAAACCAGTGTGGTGTTATTAATTCGATAAAGGACGAATTTGAACATACCTCATGGAAAATACAGGGTGATAAACCACGCGTTAAACGAGTTATTTTGTTTTCCTGCGCAGCCACATTGTGATAACAATGAGCGTACCATTAACATGGCGTCCTCGATTCGAAAATCCAAATTAACTATAAATTATTCAATAAACCATTGTCATTAATATTCAATTATATTGTCAGTATTCGTAGACAAATATTTCTGCGCTGTGGTAGGCCTGTCCTCTTTCAGCATGCCAAGCTCAAACCGTGCCAAATACTATAATCAATATTATGCATTTGAAAATAGATTCACCATAGCATAGCATAGCAATGTTTGGGTAATAGATGAATTCAGTGTTAGCAATGCCCCACTCAATCCTAGCTAAGCACCGCCCACGTTTTGTTCGTGTTGAGATCGGTTGAACCATGAACTCCCTGAATATCGGTTTCCAGACGACTATACAGGTAAACTGTTGAATATTTTGAAAATTAATTTGACTGGGTGCTGCTGCTGCATATAAAATATCAAATTAGTTTCAAAATATTCACCATAATGTGTATTAAATAGTAAGACCATACAATTCGTAGAACTTGATGTGTTCATGGCGGACTTACATATACCATGTATTATATTTAGATTGTCACGTCACTTGACAGAAAGACTGGATTTCTCTATTGAAAGAAAATATTCAGCTGTCAATCGACGTTACCTATCAAACACTGCCAACACTTTATTTGCGTTATCCAAATGGGGTTGTGCAGTATAGCCAATTATGCATTTCACAACTATTATTTTCAAGTTATAACATTGCTCAAATCCGTATGTTAGTGAGATACTGAAACCAATTCGCTGTAGCTAAGCCAAACAAATAAGAGCATCGGTCCATGAAACTTCAATGAGGGTTAAGTCTAGATTGCACCGCTCATACATGCAATGCACCGGCATAAGAAATGCACCAGAGCCACGAATTAATTAACCATCATAGAGGTGTACATTTCATCACATATCAACAATCGTGATCTGCCAACAATATGTCGTCTTGTAACATAACAGTTTTATCAAATACAACAGTCAATAGAAATAGATCCATCTTAGCATAGCGCAGAAATGCGTGGTTCAGTGAAAGAAAACAATAAGACGGCATTCACAGTTACGTAATGAACACTGACAATACTTACTGAATAATTTACAGCCTCTTAAAAATTCGAAGCAATCTCTGTTGGACGCCATTTTAGCTGAGCGTTATCATAATGTGGCCACACAGTATACACAAATCAGGTATTTACCCCCTGTTTTGGTCCGGCTTCGTCATGGAAGGGTTACATTCCATTCGTCTCAATATAAACACGTGATTTACTCGACTAACACTATAGGTCGAACCCTAACCACGTAGGCACTACTTTATTACTCTACTAGGGGCCTATGATCGGGGATTTTATTCTAGTAAATGTGCTTATTAGTCATGGCATTAAAATTCATCCACGGAAAGCAGGCGTGTTTAAAACGCAACCTGTTCGTCTTCACTAGGGACGCTTTAGATCCTTTACGGTCTAAGTAATACAAATACCTGGCAGTCCTTCAAGAGCGAATCACTTTAACTAATGATCGCATTACTGGAAATGATTCGGTGTGGAGGAATATAAGCTATCGCATTATCAACAACAAATACCTACAAGTGTTTTATATTATAAAACCATCTGTGTCTGCTTAACCAAATTGAAGATGCGAATTCACAGCTTGATTCCGGGATTTATTCTAGATTGTATGGCATATCTCTGTCAAATACGCTATCTATTGCTGAAAGTGAATATATGATATTTATGCAGAAATTAGTGGGTGGTATATTAGTCAGTGAAAATGGTCTGGATTTAGTAAGCAACAATAACGTTTATCACAGCCATACCACAGCTATCTGATTACATATAAGTGAGGCACACAATACGACATCGCCTGTAGTAAACGTATTAACGCTACACTTACTTCATTTTGGAAGAATTCTATAAATACAAATTAGCTAACGAAAAATATTTACTTTGTAAGTGTATTTTGTCTGAAATATATATATATATATATATATATCTGCTGTAATTATGTTTCCCAGACAGGAGTAGTTCTAGCATTAGTGGTACATTGCAGAGTTTTACAGATTTAAAATTGTATTAGCTATGTTAATATGAAATCGTATTCGATTACGTAATAGAACTAAGAACAAAACATGGTATTTGGGGATTGATAAAGTACTGAACGCTGAAATTCCGCCTTGTTGTCATAAGCGGTCTATAACTATTATAAGTCTATGGTTGTGACAATATGTTGGCGAGTAGATACACCGGTAATGTAGGCTCAAGGAATTATGGGATGGTGTCTGATCTCCGAATTAATTTCAGCATTGATAAACTTTGCTAGTGTTATGGAAGGGAACAATCTGGATATGCTGTTTCTTTGGGTAGCAATTAGAAATGCCTATAAAACAAGTGTTCCCTAGGAAAAAGCCGTACGACGTCTCACGTGACATCAAGTAATTGCTTTAATGGACAATAATGTACAAGAATATGAGAATAGAATTCTGTCTCAGATTACAGATACATGATCACAGTATTTTCAATAACACATGCACAATTATTGACCTATCGCTGGAATTCACCTTTTCATAGTATTCATCTATTAATCTGATGTCATATGACGTCATAATCAGCTAAGCAGTGTGCATGATGACGTCATAATCATTACGTCATACAAGATTCTATATGGCCCCTATTTAACTCGTAATAGTCCGACACGTTGTAAGAATTGTATTTCTCTACTATTTAGTAAACATGCTGTTGAATAGTTTAAAGCTAATTTGACTGGGCACTGTTTATTGCCATAGGCAGCAACATCACCCAGTTGATTAGTTTCAAAATATTCAACAGCTTACATGTACAGTTTTCTGGAAATTGATAGCCAGGGAGTTCAGAGATCTATTGATCCCAACACGAGCGAGGTGTGGGTGGAGTCTAGCTAGAGTTGGAAAGGTCCATTACCTTAGAAACTATTGTGAAGGCAATTTATGGGATAACGGCAGAATCTAATTATATGTACTTTGAGTATGCTAGAGCATATTTAGTTGATTGCTTGCACTATTGACTTAATGCTTTTACCATGGTTAAGACATAGTACACGAGCTTAGAGTAACCCGTGTTTCGGCCTGGCTATACAGAAATAAGAGATTAATGATAATGCGTGACCCAGGCTATATTCGACCATTAGTCATGTCTTACTTTTGATATTTCGAATGACTCAGCTATGATAGACAGATAATTCATGGCCATATACAAGCATAGGCTTATCTCCTTAAACACGTATCCTGTCCAACTGCTGCAAACCGCACGCTTACGAAACAAGATTCCTGCCAACCAAAACACAAAGTTTCATGTGTGTTATATAATACTCTGTCCTAACAAAAATTCCCGAATTGATTAGATACACTTGACTTTGGATCAACTCTAAGAATAGAATATCAATCTTGTAAAAGTGTTCGAAGTGTCAGAATCAAGACAACCGTTCTTCCATATAACTCACAGTATGGTCCGCATCTTACCACATAAATATTGAGTATCTGTCAACATTGATCAAGTATATCAGATCCAATTACTGTAGCACAACTCGCTGATAGTGACGCCATGACACAATCCCCAGATTCCTCGACCGAAAATTTTAAATTATTTCTAACACGCGAATCTCCTTTTTATCGGTATCCCTTTTTATCCCTTTGAAACAAATGTTGCTGACTGATTTGAAAGCGGTCTCAAGAGGAATTATTTCGCTGGCACTCATCAACAATTTAAAGGCGGTTCGTCTCAAGTTAATCAGCATCATCTATATGGTAAAGTGTAGTCAGCGTTGCAAAACGTATACAGGATGGCATGTGCTAACTGAATCCAGTATATCTTTAGAAATAAATCCTTATGTGATAATTTTATTTCAATTGATTTAACAAGTACTGGCAGCAATGTTGCTGCTTTAGATATTAACAGCTTAGAACTATTCATATCCTTGATAACGTATTCCTGATGTCAGACAATGCCTTTTGAGATAAACAGTTGTGACACATATTAACCCAAGGGCCACTAAAGCCGTGCCCATTTACCATGCATGGAAAGCTGACTGACTATTTGGTAACTTTGTTCATCGAACATTTGTATTACTAGGCATGTTCATATACTAGCCAACTTTGCCTTACAGCTCATGGATAATATGTGACAGAAACTGCGTATTGCTGGCATCAAACTCCCTTCAGTGTACATGAGTTCTGGTGACAGAGCAAACAGTAAGCAGATTTTGAACATACCTCTTTACAATCGATTCAATAAGGAACACACAATACTTACGTCGACATAGTAGCTCATTTCGAGTGTAATTTATCAAATGTCCGCTATTTACACTCACGTTATAATATGTCATATTGAACGTATTTTCAAACTTTTCGCCACTTACGATAAAAGGTTAATTGCTAGCAGATGTCTGGGATGGGTCTATTACGTGTGCTACTGGCGTACTGGTACATGAAGTAAACATGGTTCTAGAACAAAATGCGGACTATGCTACATGATTTAATGACCCCGACTCCAATAGTGGTTTATTTATTGATATGGTACAGCGCACTGGAATTAATAAAGACACCTGGGATGTTGATTTAAAAATTAAACATCAAATTGTCAGATTAAAAATTGGCACAGCCGTGCGGTGTCAAAGCAATATTATGACACATTTAGCAACGATCTGTTAGAGGGATCACACACGAAATTGGTATCGTATTCGGGACACCAAATTAAAACGCTAGGGAAGGCTACGTTTATGCTGTCGTACAAGGACACATATTACGTTATTGACGTTTACATAGTGGGATATGACGTCACATCAGCCTACAAACTACGAACAAAACTTAATTAAACGGATTTATGCAATCAATAAAGATATATAAGAAATCTTCACAACATAGCATTTTAGATGACTATCAGGATGTATTTAAAGCTATTGGATGCCTAGAGAAGGGGCACCATATTAAGGTTGATAACAGTGCAATGCCAGTAATACACCCACCACGGAAAATAGTGTTTGCACTTAGAGACACAGTTAAAGCAGCATTAGATAAAATGGAAAAGGAATCAATAGTGGAAAAAGTTACCGAATTCTATGGTAGTTGTGGAGAAAGGCAGCAAAGTAAGAATTTACTTGGATCCACGTGACCACAATAAAGCAAAACAACTAGAACATCGTCCACCGAAAACTGTTGAGGAAGTTGCCAATAAAGTTTCAGGCGCACACATTTTTTGTAAGTTAGACGCGCCATCAGGATTTCGCCAAATAAAGCTTGATGAACATAGTTCTAAGCTTGTAACATTTAATTCAATTTTTGAAAGATACGTATTTGTTAGATTGTCATTTGGTATTTATTCTACCCCTGATGTATTCCAAAGAACAATTTCACAATTATTTTATAACATACAAGGGGTAGATGTGGTGGTAGACGACATACTAATATGGGGGACGAGACATAATGTGCACAATGAACGTCTTACAAAAGTATTAGACAGAAATTGCAAAGCTAATATTAGGCTCCATAAAGCAAAGTGTAAGATTACCGTAGATGAGATTACATACATTGGACACATATTTAGCAAAGATAGTATAAAAGCTACGGATGAACGGACTTAGAGAATTGTACAAATGACAGTACCGGAGTGTACAAAGGATTTACGGAGAGTCATAGGAATGGTGAATTATGTAGCTAAATTCATCCCAACTTGGTTACGATCAACAAACCACTACGAATCTTGCTGGAGGACAAGGTTGAGTGGCACTGGGATACAGAACAGCAAAATCGTTTCACAATCATTAAGGAAGCTACTACAAAACTGTTAGTTCTGAAATTGCTTGATCACAATGGAGAAATTACGGTATCAGCTGATGCATCAAAAGACGGACCTGGTGCACGTATACTACAAAATACCCAACTAGTCGCCTATGCTTCAAGGTCGTTGGCAACATTCGAAAAATAAGATGCACATATAGAGAAAGAACTATTAGCCATAGTATTCGATTGCAATACGTTCCATCACTAAATTTACGGAAACTCTGTGGACATAGAAACATATCACATGCCATTGGAGAGCTTGTTCGTCATGCCGCTATCAAATGCACCACCAAGGATTCAACGCAAGCTGTTGAAGTTGCAGTAATATCGGCTTAATGTTAAATATAAACGTGGCAATGACTTACATATAGTAGACACGTTAAGCCTGTACCAAGCCCTTTGACAGAGCAAACTAGAACAGAGCAATTTGAAGTCCATGTCATGCAGAATCTACCCGTAGGCGATAGAAAATTGGCAGAATTTAGAGCAGAAATGGTTAAAGTCTGTGTCTTGCGAAAACGCCACTGTATTGGCAGAATGGCCAGAAACAAAATCACAACTTGACTTGGATTTATATAGCTACTGGGAATTTTGCATGAAAATAAGTGAACATGGCGTACACTGCTAGATCCATAGCAGTCACTTAGGCATTGGAAATTGTAAACGGCGTACACATTGTGGGTTATATTGGCCAGGTGTGAACAATCAGATCGCAGATCTTGTTTCAAAATGCATACTTGTCACGTGTACAAAAGTAAACAGTAAAAAGAACCAATGATTGGACATGACATTAGTGATAGACCTTGGCAAAAATTGGAGTTGGCTTGTTTGACTTCGATAAGGAGACATACCTCGTTACATCCGATTATCACTCAACGTTTTTTGAAGCTGATACATGTAACAAAACTACACGCAGTGGAATAATAAAACTGTTAAAAGCACGTTTTGTACGTTACGGAATACCAGACATACTCATACGTGACAAAGGTCCACAGTTTGACAGTTTTGAGTTCAAACAACTTGCTAAAATCTATGAGTTTAAACATATTACGCCATCAGCTTATTTTGAACAAAGCAATGGACTTTCAGAATGTAGGGTACAGACAACGAAAGGACTTCTGAAGAAAGCAAAAGTTGATAAACGCGAGCCTTACTTAGCCATTATTGACTTAAGAAATACACAGATCGAGACTCTCGGATCACCAGCACAACATTTGATGGGTTGGAGAACAAAGACATTATTGTCAACAAATGGTAAATCGGAAACAGGAATTGCAGAAACATCAACACATTTAAAAACAGTATTACGATCGAAAGGCGAAAGCGCCTTCAGAACTTCCACAAGGAGATAGTGTAGTAATTCTATCGGACACACAATGGAAACCAGCAATAGTGGAGAATATAACTAGCCAGACCACGCCACGGTCATATATTGTGGACTCGAATGGAGCGAAGTACAGGAGAAATCACGTAGACCTAAGAAAGACATCAGAAACATTCAGACCAAACAACAAACGAGAGAAAACAGTAAACCTTCATCATATTCCCGAACATACATCAGTTCAACCATCAGCACCATGACCAAAAGCTACAGCTACAGCAATCGGTCGGAAACATTCAGAACAAACTATGTGTTCACATGGACGTGCCATCCGAAGACTAGCGAGATTCAAAGACTACATTCGGTAACGCGTATTCCAACATTGTGTACACAGAAATAGCAATGACAGTGTAACAGTTCGCATATATCCCTTATTCTCACATACATAGCAATAGTAGCGTGCGTTTTATATTGTATTAGTTAGTATGATGTGCTATCTACATATTTACCCATATTAGATATAGAGGCAAAGCACAATGGATTATAGGTGTTATTCGAGTACGTTTAAAGTATTTTCCAAAAGTACCATGTGAGTACAAGTATAGTCTTGGCATGTGAACATTGATTAAATTAATGGTTAAATTCACTTAAATGACATGCACAGAACAACTCACAAACAATTTTGAAATTTCAAATCACTATTATGACATACCATAAAACACTATGAATCGAAAGCTATATGACCTTAGAGTAACTTGTAACCTACATCCCCTTGATTTATTATAGTACCAGCTATAATTGCCATGTACTTTCCCTGCCTTAACCACTCTTGCGCCACCAGCGCATCAAAGCGCTCGAAGTACTACTCATATCAATTAACCATTTAATGGTCTAGATCTTTTCCAAGAAGATTATAATTTTTGCACTTAAATTTTCAAAAACAATTATTTTCTGTTGTCCTGCAAATGGACATTCCTCATGAACACTACAGACGTCGTTTTTGGTGTTCCAAACCATTGGATTACTGGGTTAGAAAATCGAAAATTCAGCCTAGTCAGTGTTCATGTGTAGGCCATGACTATACTATTTTTTGAAAATTTACCACTAGATTGATCGGCTCGGTAACCGAGTCAGTCATTCCAGTAGTACATCTTTAAAAATAGTATTCTTTTGAGCTAGAAATGGACGTTTCCCACCACCTCTGCATATGCCTTTTGGCAATTAAAAGTTTAACTTGACACAAGAGAGGTTAATAGACCTTTCCCACATTAGCGTATTTTGGGAAAACACCTTCCCAGAATACATTGCGCATACCGTTTCTGGCTGGTTATCGTGATAGCAATCTCGCAAACAGCATTATTTACTATTCGAATCAGATACAACGCACTTTAAGCGGTTCATATAAAAAACTAATTTCATAATATTATTGAAATCATACATCATTGAAAAGCCTAGCAAATGTTCTATTCATATCTGTATTCATTGTTTTAGTATCGTAAAATGTAATGCACTTAATTGTAATTTCAAAATAGCCCCTATTGTCCGCTTGATTTAATGAATCTAGGTATAATAGTGCGTTTTATATACGCAAATAACTTAGTGAATGTTTTACATTAATGTTTAGGCAATTGAAGAGGATTTCGAATGATGTATGATTTAAATAATAAAGTGATTTTAGGTTATCATAGGAACGGATAAATATATTCACAGAAGTGCTTCTTTAAAGATATAGCCAGTGGATTTAAAACATCACCATATGGAGATATCTCGTATTCTGCTGCATGAATTGACACATTAATAACAAAATCTGGAAGAGAAAAAGTTAACACAACGCAGAGGGATCGAATCCAATCATTTTGATATTTATGTTTCTATCTTCAAAACTATCGAAGTTATGATAAAATTATGTGTAGCGGTATGTGCTATTAGATTTGCAGTGGATTACCATGTAAACGGCTGATTATCTCCATTTGTGGCGGCTTACCAAAAGCCTACCCTCGATTTTATTTCATCTAACATAATGCGAAATGATATTCTGAAGAGCAATCCCATGTACAAAAAAATCACACAGGACCAAACATAGAGAATGGACTACAAGTCTGATACAGTTCCGACGTTTAACATCCATTATTATCATTACCAATAATATACTGCTACTCAAGGACATCTCGTTGTAGGTAGTGTACTAATGGACTTTTCCATTTTTAGCTATGCCCCGCCCACCTCTAGCTAAGCTCCACCCAGACATCGCTGTGTTAGGATTGATCGATCCCCGAATGCCCTAACTATCGATTTCCTGAAAACTATATAGGTAAGCTGTTGAATAATGTGTAACTAATTTGACCATGGCAGCAACGCCGGCCAGTCAAATTAGTTTCAAAATATTCAACAGAATATTTATTAAATGGTAAAGACATACAATTCGTACAACAACGCATAGCCCGTCTTCAAATATGCGTTCGTGACGTACTTATCTACGTCATTCTTGACGTCATATTGACGTCATTGATTGTGATGTTATTCAATCCATCACGTAGTCGATTATGACGCCATGTGATGCCTGGATACAGTGGAAAGGGGCATTGATTAGACAAGGAATGCGCTGCTAAAGTTAGGACAAATCAAAGTGTGCGATATAGCTATATTACAGCTGGTACACACAATGAATGTGATGATGCCTTGATGAATGTAACCATACTACAAATAATGCCATTTGATTTACATTGTATATATCTAATCTGTCACTCAAGTACATGACGTCATAATCAATTACGTCACATGGAGGCTAACGTCACAGGCACGATACGAGATCAATGACTTAGCTAGATCGGTCATGAACATTTAATATTCCGTCAAGTGTGCAAATTGTGTGTCTTTACTATTTAATAAACATTCTGTTCAATATTTTGAAACTAATTTGGCCGAGTCCTGCTTCTGTCATAGGCGGCAACAACACCAAGTCAAATGGGTATCAAAGTATTTAACAGGTTGCCAGTATAGTTGAATGAAATCTGGATTCTGGGAACTTTCTGGGAAGCATTCAAAGTATGTAAATCGATCAGAACACTGGCAACGCGTGGGCAGCGCTTAGCTAAAAATGGGTGGGGCCTGGCTAGAGATGCATCCGCTTACCAAAGCAGATGTTACCTGCATGTAAATCGAGATATTTTCTCACAATGTTTAAAACATCATTCGTATGCATTCACACCATTGCTTTCTCGAAATCAAGACACACACACACACACACACACACACACACACACACACACACACATATATATATATATATATATATATATATATATATATATATTTATATATATTGCTATGACGTCAAGTAATAACGTAAATAATTACGTTTGATTGAGATTGAAACATAATAATGATGTGCTATAGGCATATGGCGTCCGTTATGACTACTAGGCCATTTTGCACAGCATGAATCTGAGAGTCATATGTCAATGCAAGTAGCGAAAATAAGTGGTCAGACATTGGCATTGTTCATGTACGTCAAATAAACTTGTAGAAACAAGCGGGCTCAGAAAAAACATTATTTTAAAACCCGGGGCTAACTAGAGCTCGGTTGTTTATTTACAGGCTAGACAAAGCTATAGGAAGACATGATGTTATTGTAACATATACCACAGCAGGTAAGTAATATGGCTGGAACATCGCTGTTTGCCAGACTTTCTTTTAGTTTCACAAGCAAGTAAATAAATGTCCAGTAAAAATCGTGTTTAGAGGCTTACGGTTCATCTTGAACATTATTCCACTATACTTCATTAGATGAACGTGGCAATTGTATGAACGTCGTTAATGACACAGATGCCGCAAAACAGGGCATGGTAATCTGCTTTCACTCTGAACCTCATTTGCCGCTGAATCTATTAGAATGGAAACAGCTACAGTTTACCTTGATGTCTGGACCTAGATCTTTGAGTTCGCTCGCGGCACGGACACGTGACACCAAATAATCTTCTGTAACATGTAAGCTACGCCCCCGTCTAACTTAGAGGCTATACTTAAGTCCAGCGCCTACGTCAGTTTCACGAAAGGGGTCGTAAATAAACGTCTAAATATTAAAACGCGTACCTTAGACGCGGAGCTCTCTAGTACGTTAAGGTGAGAATCGTCGCCGCTTATGACATGATCCAGTTGACTGCAATGTGACAGCTGTCAGTTGTTAATTTATAGTACGGGGTCAATCAGTACAAATAACTTCTAGCGTGAACCATATAGAAAGTACAATTGCATATTCTAACGGCAGCGAGACGACAATTCAACATTCGCCGCTACATTAAACTTTGATAAACGTTGTCGACATAATCATGTTTGAATAAATCCTATAAATAGTGATTTTGTTAACATTGATTTTTATAATTCATTGCCAACTAACAAAGAAAGCACCAAATGAGGTCAAGGGGTAGGCATTTTTAGCGCGACGTAGTACCTCTCTTATTACAGAGAGTGGCGCAGAAGTAGGTCAGGCTGAAGGCGCCTATGAGTCAACACGAGCTAAAACGGCAGAGGGCTATTTCGCTGAAATGCAGACAAACCTGTCTATAGCGGACATACACGTCTACAACGCACACTCGCTTTTGGGACCAATTGATGACTATGCATAAGAGTTGAGTCTTACTGTTAGGAAATCACGATCACATGCCATGCATACACCTAAAACCCACAGCCGGTGTATGCTGTTGTATGCGTTAATTATAATTCCAATAAAGAAGGATTATTGGGTTTGAGCAGCATTTCAGAATTGTCATCATCATTTTATTCGTGTGTTTGTGTGTGTGTGTCTGTGTAGGTGTTGCGCGCGCGCGCGCGTGTGTGTGTGTGTGTGTGTGTGTGTGTGTGTGTGTGTGGGGGGGGGGGGGTATGTGTGCGCGTGTGGGGTGGGGGGGGGGTGCACACGCGCGCGTGTGGATGGTGTGTGTCTTGTCAAAAGTGTTACATTTTAAACTGCGATTTCCACATTTGCTGCTAAAATATATACATCTCTGTCCAAACGAGTAGGTTTTAATTTCAAATTTCATCATTTCAAGAAAAAAATATTAGCATTTCTGAACTAAATGTGTATGTTTTCAGCCAAAATGTGTTTTGAAATTTTTTTTCACGTGTTCTGATTCAAATACTGAGGTTCCAGGTGAGCGATACAATCTCCAGGGTGTTTATTTGTTGGTAATTTATGAAAATATCATAGCCATTATTTTGCATGGTAATGATACTTTTTATTTTGGTCCATCTTAAATTACAACTACATGACAAATACTATAAAGCGACACAAATTTATCCAACTTAACAGTGGTACTGAGAAATGTCCATTGGTAGACCAAGAACAGTATTTTTAAAATTTTGGCATTGGAATGACCACATATTGCTAAATTGACTAAATGGTTTAGTCATGCAAAATCATGATGCCCTTGAAATGTCATATCCAAGCTAGATTGAAAGATTCAACCAATGACATGCACAATACTGCTACTGCATTTGAGCAACATGCCAGAGTGAAATATGTCATCAGATACAGTAAGTAGATGCTGGTAAATTAGCATCATGTATTTATATCATGAGTGCCTTTCCCATGACACTGGAACATAAGTATCATCTGAAACATAAACAAAACATGTTTTAAATAATTATTAGCTCACCTGGCCAGAATCGCCAAGTTAGCTTATGCCGTGGCGACCGTCCACTGTCCATCCGTCCATCAACTTTTCTTTAAATGACTTCTTAAGAGCCACTTAGTCGATTTCAATTATATCGGCAGGAAACATCCTTAGGGCATAGAGCTTCAAGTTTGTTCAAACAGTCGATCAGCCAATTTGGCCGGTGACCATCTTGGATTTTGGCCGATTTGTAGAAATGTCTTTAAAAATCTCCGAAACTGCTTGGGTAATTTTCGCGAAAACAACTTCTCCAGAACCGCTGAATGGATCGGGCCGAAAATTGTATCTGTAAAAAAACATGTCCGTATTGAATCAATCAAAATATAACGTTTTTGGCGGACATCTAGTATTTTCCGCAAATTTCTTAGAAAATCATACTTATTAACCACTGCGCCAATTTTAATAACACTTGGCTAAGCTTTCTTCACAGAAATTTGATTGGTAGATTTCTCCAATGTCATCTCGTTTTGTTCGGTTGTGTCAGTGGGCAAATATTTCAGGTAAACGATACAGGCCCCTTGGGCCTCTTGTTAATATTCTAAACAGCCCACATGCTTTGCCATAAAGACATGAACAAGCAATGTGTCTCATTTTCAGAGGTATTTGCTATGGTTAAAGGGAAATGGCACATTTTATTTTGTTTTGGTTTTATACAATAACAAGATAGAGATTGCGGACTCTCGCCCAGATATTTTTATCACATATAGTTTCCAAAAATTTGATCTGGCTTTTTTCTGGATTATGGCTAATGTTGGATATCCGCTTTCACAATAAAATTCTTTGAAAGCCCTCTGCCGCTTTAGCGCGCGTTGACACATAGGCGCCGTCAGCCTGACCTACTTCTATGCCACTCTCTATGTAATAAGAGCGGGTATGACGTCGTGCTAAATGCCTATGCCTTGACCTCATTACGTGTTTTCTTTCTTAGTTTGCAAACACATTAGAAAAATCAATAGACTCATAATTACCTTTTAGTTAGGCCTACATATATTAAGAAAATTACTATTTATGGGATTTATTCAAACATGAGTATGTCGACAACGTTTATCAAAATAAAACACGAAATTAGGTAACGCTTACCAAGTTTAATGTAGCGGCAAATGTTGAATTGTCGTCTCGCTGCCGTTAGAATATGCAATTGTATTTTCTATAGGGTTCGCGCTAGAAGTTATTTGTACTGATTGACCTGTACTATAATTAACAACTGACAGCAGTCACAGTCAACTGGATCATGTCATAACCGGCGACGATTCTCGCCCTAGCGTTCTAGAGAGTTCCGTGTCTAAGTTAAGCATTTTGTTATTTAGGCGTTTATTTACGACGTCTTTCGTGAAACTGACGTAGGCCTGCGACTTAAGTATAGCGTCTAAGTTAGACGGGGGTGTAACTTACCCACCTTTGTGAAACTGGCCCCTGTTCTTCAGGTCCATGATCTGTAATCTTATGCCATTCTCCCCAATATAATCAAATTATGGATGCTTTGTAGTATGTCCTATAACTTGAAAAGACATGAAATGAATACATTTACAAATGAATAAGTGAACACCTGCTGTTAACGCCGATGTAATGATATTGAGCATGGCACTCCGTTCACTAGGCCCATATGCTCTCTTTATTTGAGCTCACATCCAATATTTACTTAACTTCTGGTTGACTGTATTGTATCTAAAGCGAATTTGAGTCCATTCCATTTGCTATCAGATCAGGAATCGTGATATAATAACTAGAATGACAATTTTAAAGGTGTCACCCTGAATTGATATATCACGAAGTACTACTAGCACCCACTGAGATGAAAGGGAAATCACTTACATATATACTTATTCTCTAAGTTTATGTATATTAACATACACCGGAGATATTTGCTCTAATGACCAACTAGCTGTGATTGTAATGGCGGAGCTCAGTTGTGCATAGAAGGAATATACTATTGCTGGATTCTCTTTGGCTTTTTCGGTAGTTGGGCCATATGCGTTGACAATGCGACATTTAGTGCTTGTGTGTTTTAGCGTAGGTATGGCCAGGTCGATGAATGTAGCGCGACCACTGACGTATCCAAAACTAATGACCTAATGAATGACTAATGAATAAGGTGAAGTCAAGAATGGACCTGAGAAAGCTAAGGATTTCGGCTGAAAACAAAAAACATTGGGCAAAAGCAAAGAAGGACTGATTGCAGCTGTGTGATGCTTCTACTACTACAACCACATAATACAGAATACAGTAATCATTATGGCCAATGATTTAGCTCGCCGTCCCTCATAGGCGATGGATACGCGTGACTATTTGTGAATTGACAGTACAATAGAAGTTAATTATTGCATAAAGTGTGAAGGTTGGTGCTACTAAAACAACTGTGGCCGCGCAAGGACGCTGCGTACCGCTTACCTATTCCAGTTAACAGAATGAACTTGAATTATGATACGCGAAAGAAATACTTTTAATAAATGGCAGGAATAATTTAATTTGCATAGACTGCAACCGAAAATTCTAACTGTTGACGCACATGTATATGTAACTAATTTAATATCCTACTGAAAATTGCTAACTTAGATTATAAGAGAGTAGTACTCTTCGAGG